>CAXKVI010000001.1:11025980-11035980 GCA_964058755.1 Campiglossa producta | reverse complement strand
CATAATAAAGAAAATTTAAAGGTCAAAGGAATGATTTGTATTAATAATAGATCATTGACATCTTGTTGTAATCATTTATTACCATAATTGAATTAAGTGAATGCAGTCAATAGGATCACTTAAAAACTAATCAAAATTGAAATTGTTGAACTGTGATCCTCGGCTCACTGACGCGGCTTTGAAGAACAGTGTAAGTATGTATGTATGTATAAACATAATGCGATAATAAGGATTTGTTGATAAGCTAAATTGTGTTTACTTCTTTGATTCGCTCTAACATGTCACAAGCGTATGTAAACATGTCGCTGTAAAGAAATGCGATCCATCAGGCTAATGACATTTCAACTTTTGCATTTTTCAGCATTTACTTATGCACACATTAACTCCAAATAATTTCGGTGATGCGCGCAGACATTTAGTTATTAACGCATGCGCTGGCCTACAACCGTCAACGCAAACATATGTACATATATATGTTTGTATGTACCTATATGATTTATGCCCATAAATTGCTTCTCTTCCTTCTTCTTTTGTACTTTATTACGTATTTAATTTGTAGCACATAAATTGTTGGAAAATTCACTTTCATACGCAACGATGCTTGCAACATCAGCGCCAATTTTCGGTGCGCATGCGCAAGTACCCAACAAAACGATTACATTTCCACGCGTGTAGGTATGTAGGTATGTATTATGTTAAACGACACATTTATAGTTTGCGTGCTGCACTTGCACAACAATGTCACTAAATGTGTCTCCATATGGTAAATGCGGAAATTTGTGAATTCATTTCGCGCTTCTTTGATTTTTTGGTCTTGAAAAGACATAAAACCAGGCGTGCAGTGTCGTCAAAATTTAGTTATATTTCGTTGTTATACAAAGCATTCGATCACGTTTGTCGGTGTTACAGTTAGTTCATTTTCCTTCATTGTAATCTGGGTGCTATATTTCCGTGGCACAATGACAACTAAACAAAATTGGCAATTCCTTGTGATTTTTGCAGTTTTCGCGTTGCCACAAATTTTCGGCGCAGTCATCGATCATGAAAAATACCGTAATAATACTAACCAAATTGCACAAGAATCAAAGGAGCATCCAGGAGCGCCAGGTTGGCTACAAACAGCACATGATGTCATGGCAAGCCCAGCAGGACATGTGGTGTCAAAAGTTGCTAAGGAGTTGATTAATCGCTCGGCGGGAAATAGTCAAGTATGTGCGATTGTTACACGGCTAAAAAAATGTACCTAAATTTTAAATCCGTATAAAGTTTAATCAATTTTTAAACTTTTTTGTACAATATTTCAAACCGAACCCAAATACCTACAAAGATTTTCAATTTCTTTTGGTTTCGATTTAAAATGTAAATGAAAAAGCAGTCTAAATTTTTTATTTTTTATTTGTTTGAATAAATAATTGAATTTTGCCCACAAAAACTTCATGTGCGTCATACCTCAGCGGTAGAGCAGTCGGCTGTGACTCCTGAGCGTTTTCGTTCGAATCCTCCCAGCTGCCACATTTTTTTTAAGTTTTATTTTATTCTTAAAACTTTTCGGTTTAAATTTAAAACTTTTTGGTTTGAAAATTAAAATTTTTCGGTTTAAAATTAAAACTTTTTGGTTTGATGGTTTGAAAATTCAAACTTTTCGGTCTAAAATTTAAACTTTTGGGTTTGAAAATTCAAATTAATTTTTGAAAGCTTATTCAAGATTGAATTTTGCCAACAAAATTTATGTGTGCGATGTAGCTCAGTGGTAGAGCAGTCGGCTGTGACTCCTGAGCGTTTTCGTTCGAATCCTCCCAGCTGCCACATTTTTTTTAGTTTTATTTTATTCTTAAAACTTTTCGGTTTAAATTTAAAACTTTTTGGTTTGAAAATTAAAATTTTTCGGTTTAAAATTAAAACTTTTTGGTTTGATGGTTTTGAAAATTCAAACTTTTCGGTCTAAAATTTAAACTTTTGGGTTTGAAAATTCAAATTAATTTTTGTAAGCTTATTCAAGATTGGATTTTGCCAACAACATTTATGTGTGCGATGTAGCTCAGTGGTAGAGCAGACGGGCATGATGCGTGGAGTCTTGGTTCGAATTCCCGCCAACGGACAATAAAATTATTTTAACTTTAAAAAATTGTTAAAACATTCCTTGTTTATAATTGAAACCCGATTTATTTAGCCAAATTTCATGAAAACTGGTCTAGATTGAATTTGAATACAAATTTGGTTTGGTCATATATGTAGCCCAAAAAAGTTTAAAATTTAGGTTAAAATTTTTAACCGTGTAGGCGCTGGCTAGATTTTCCTACAATAGAGAATTCTGCCTTGGGCCTTCTAGGGCTCTGGAATGGAAAGCGTATGTTTTTAAATTTACGGACAATTTATAGTATATTCTGTAAGGGGGCTGCCTAGTTTTGCATACCTTGCAAGTGCTCAGTTTTTCGAATCCAGGGCCTGAATATTTTTTCTATATTGAGGCTGCCTAGTTTTTCCAATCCAGCGCCAGGATAGTTTTTCCACAATTATAAAATTTAATTAAATTTGTTCATTTATTTCAATGATTGGAATAGCCAAATGGACAGAGAAGACGCATGTGATGTAGCTGGCATTGCCTTGGAAAAACTAGGCAGGGCATAGATTTGCATTACCGCACAGGCCCTTTATTAAAAAGCATTAAAAACAGATAAGGGGCTGCCTAAACTTTCCTTGGCAGGCCCATGATTTTAAAAGGGAAAATCTAGTCAGACCCTAGACTACCCGGGCTATCTCACTCCATCGAACTTATTGTTTTGAGCTGGAACTTTTTTCCAACAAATTTGAGATAGGCAATTTTTGAACAATTAAAGAAGACAAAACCTTGTGTAAGGTCACTAAGTATGCCCAATTATCCAGTTTAAGAAATATTCAAAAGTAGGTCGAAGGTTGCTACAACTTCAATGACAAAACGTCAACACTAGAGTTATTCAGTCATTTCATATAGCAACAAAGCACATAAGAAACATAATAATGATAATTGTTAATAGTATAATTGAGCAAACATATGAATTGCATACCAGAAATGCGGCCCATTGAGGGTGTGCAACTTTTTCAACCAATACAGTTTTTTCGGTTTTCAGTTCGGTATTTTTGAAAAATTACGTCAAAGCCTATTAAATGTGTTGTAATTGACGTAACATATAATTTAGACGTTACGACATACTCGTTTGCTATGCATTAATACCAAATTTGGTAACTTGCTAGCTGAACAACTTACTAGCTAAGATTTAGACGCTTTATAGGTGTTACGGTAATGATAACGGGGTTCTTTTTGCTGACTCATCCTATTTAGTTATTGTTATTAAAATTATAATTATCACATTTAAATTATTATAATTTTTAATTTTTTTGTTGTTGTGTTTTTATTTCTCTTTGAATCTTGCAGGTCCTCAGCTTAAATATTAACAATTTAATCATAATAGTTTTACTAAAAGTGTTAATATTCGCTGCTGCTTTACTGGGAGCAGGCCATTGGACTGGTTATGGCCACGGCTATGGATATGGAAGGAGCTCAGATGGTAAGAGTAAATAGTTAAATTGTGTTTTATTTTAAACTCGTAGCTCCGAAGTTGAAATACTTGCAATGTGGCTTACAAGTAAAATAAAATCAAATAAAATTAAATTAAATAAACTAAAATAAATTAAAATAAAATAAAATAAAATAAAATAAAATAAAATAAAATAAAATAAAATAAAATAAAATAAAATAAAATAAAATAAAATAAAATAAAATAAAATAAAGTAAAATAAAATAAAATAAAATAAAATAAAATAAAATAAAATAAAATAAAATAAAATAAAATAAAATAAAATAAAATAAAATAAAATAAAATAAAATAAAATAAAATAAAATAAAATAAAATAAAATAAAATAAAATAAAATAAAATAAAATAAAATAAAATAAAATAAAATAAAATAAAATAAAATAAAATAAAATAAAATAAAATAAAATAAAATAAAATAAAATAAAATAAAATAAAATAAAATAAAATAAAATAAAATAAAATAAAATAAAATAAAATAAAATAAAATAAAATAAAATAAAATAAAATAAAATAAAATAAAATAAAATAAAATAAAATAAAATAAAATAAAATAAAATAAAGTAAAATAAAATAAAATAAAATAAAATAAAATAAAATAAAATAAAATAAAATAAAATAAAATAAAATAAAATAAAATAAAATAAAATAAAATAAAATAAAATAAAATAAAATAAAATAAAATAAAATAAAATAAAATAAAATAAAATAAAATAAAATAAAATAAAATAAAATAAAATAAAATAAAATAAAATAAAATAAAATAAAATAAAATAAAATAAAATAAAATAAAATAAAATAAAATAAAATAAAATAAAATAAAATAAAATAAAATAAAATAAAATAAAATAAAATAAAATAAAATAAAATAAAATAAAATAAAATAAAATAAAATAAAATAAAATAAAATAAAATAAAATAAAATAAAATAAAATAAAATAAAATAAAATAAAATAAAATAAAGTAAAATAAAACAAAATAAAATAAAATAAAGATAGAATAAAATTAAATCAAACAAAATTAAATTATATTAAATTGAATTAAATCAAATAAAACAAAACAAAAAATAATAAAACCAAATTAAAAAAATAAATTAAAATAAATTAAAACAAAATAAATAAAATTAAAAAAAATTAAAATTAAATAAAACAAAAAAATAAAAAACCAAATTAAAAAAATAAAATAAAATGAAATAAATTAACATAAAATTAACTTAAATATAAAAAATTTAAAAAAATAAAATAAAATAATAAAAAATAAAATCAAATTAAGATTAAAAAAGTAAAACAAAATAAATTACAATGAAATAAAATTAAATTAAATTAAATAAAAACACAATTAAATAAAATAAATTTAAAAAAACTAAATTAAACAAAATTAAAATAAAAAATTAAATAAAACTAAATAATAACAAATAAATTAATATAAAATAAAATCAAAAAACCAAAAATAAAGTAAAGTAAAGCAATATAAAAAGGACGTGTGGCACTCGGGGACTGCCGCGGTAAAGCTATTGCATATCACTTTTTATCAACTTATGCAATTATAATATTTATGAAAACTCAATGACTTTGGAGCAATACAGCCTTAACCTGTTAACAGTATAGCCTATACAGCTCCAATTTTATGTAATCGGCCTGCTGCTAACATCAGTACAACGTCATACGCCTAAATGTAGGCAACGCTTATGTTCATTTTTGTCTAGTTATGTTGCCAACGCCGAACCTTTTAACATTGAAAAAAGTCCGTTACGAACTTTTTTAACATTAACATTTTTTCATTTCACTCCCACCGCCAAGGCCTGCGATAAAATCTGTGAAATTAAAAAAAAAAAATTAAAAAAAAAAATTAACTTAATTAAATAATAAAAAAGAAAAATAGATTAAATTAAATAAAAAAATTAAAAAACAAAAACAAAAAAAAATGAAAAAAAAATTTAATTAAAAAAATCAACTTTAACATTTCCTGAACTCTGGTTATGAGTAAAAGTAAGGAGACTTTAATTGTTTATACACTTCTTTCAGGTAACGCATTGGACGTAAATGAAGGTGAGGATTATCTCATCACTGGGTTCTTAGCTGCACAAGGTGTAGGACAAGACGATTGCCTCTATGCCTCAGCATGTGCTAGTCCGAAAATTGCTTACGAATATGCCAAGGCGGCAAAGGCGCTGAAACAGGGCATCGAACAGTATGAGGAGTAAGTAGAAAAAAGTTTACCAACATGCATTAGGGTGTCTTATTTTACAAAACACCCTACTATATTTAACATACTAAAATAGTTAACTTTTTTATAAAAACTTTTAACCGTTTTAATTTTCAACTTTTAGAAACTCTCTCAAAAACACCCGTTACGATGAATTAATCAACATACTCGAAAAGGCAGCCTACGATGGATATAACGGTGTCGCCTGCAATAGAACAGCCAAATGCGATAACCTGCTATAAGAGAGTGAGTAACAGAGAATGACGGAACATCAATTTTGGGGCTGAACCGAAGAGAATTTAACTAAATTTTAACTCTAAATTTATCATAAACGAAATCTCGAACAATAAAAGAAGAATAAAAATAAAGAAAAAAAGGAAATCATTAATAGTTTGGCTTTTCTTGCCGAAGCTGAACCGAAGCCGAAGTAGAACCGAAGACGCAGTCATTCTTTTGTCACAGCAAGCAATACAGATTAAAAACCACTTAATTTTAAGTTTTCAACTATTTTATTATTGTGTTATATTAATGTATTCGAAATAGTAAATTAGTAAATGAGGAAATTTTGTTAATATTCACTATTAATTCTGCTAATATTGTTCACAAAAAAAAAAAAAAAAAAATGTTCGCGTGGTTAGTCATCTATTTACAGTCTTAATAAGTTGCTTTGCATCGATTTTACAATAAAAAATAGTGATACATAAATATTTATTCATTGTTATTTAAAAAAAAAAATAAAAAAAGATTTTTTTTCTTGTTAATCATATTTTAAATTACTTTCAATAATAACACTTTATTGTGTAATTTATGCAAAAAGTGTTTTGGAAAAAATGTTTTTTTTTTTTTTTTTATTAATTGCAAATACATACTATTAAAGGTAGGTGTGTAGTATTAGATTGTTTTTTGTAAAATTTGAAATTTCTTTTGGCAAAATTTTAGCGCGTTAACTTTATGCAATAAGTCGAGCTTCTTCTCCCACACACCCAAAATACACAAATTAATTATTGTTTGTCTCTCAGCAGTCACATCTTCATTTTAGTTCTATTGTCCTTCTGGCGCACCCGTGACTGCCTTCACATATTCCGGGTAGTGCAAAAAGCCATCCTTATTATCGTCTGCGATTAGCAGAAACTCATCAATAACCTCTGGAATATGTAAAACCTGCTCGAATGTTAATAATTCAAGTTTTGTTGTTTTATTGTTTAATATTTACCAATGATATGATTCAATTCTTCGCTGGCATTGCTTAGTAAATTATCGCGATCGACCTTTTTGAAATGTTCATCCTGATGTATGGCCGCTTGTAGCATTTCGAGCCCGTCTAAGGCATTATTATTGTCACTGTCGTGGATCTGGAAAAGAAATTGAGTCAATTGAGATGAGCTTAAGCTAAAAAATAAAATCCTTACGTTACGAAAAAATCTAACCGGCCTTTGTCTGTATAAGTATTATTTTATTTATGTATTTTATTATGTGCGGAATTTTATTTGGAATCATTTGGGGTCATGATGTGGTCATTTTGGGAGCATTTTGGGGTTATATTGGGATCATTTTGGGGTAAATATGGTGTCAGTCTGGAGTCATTTTGGGGTCATGTTGGAGTCATTTTAAGATCATTTTGGGCTAAATTTTGGGGTCAATGTGGGATCATATTGGGATTATTTTCGGATCAACTTGGGAAAATTTTGGGGTCAAATTCGGGTAATTTTGGAAGCATTTTGGGGTAATTTTCGGTTCGTTTTGGGTCATAAAGGGTCAATTTGGGATCACTTTGGGATCATATGGGAACCATTTTAGTGTCATTTTGGGATTAATTTAAGAGTCATTTTGGGGTCATTTAAGAATCATTTTGCGATAAATTTGAGGTAATTTAAGGATAATTTTTTTGGTAATTTTGGGATTATTTTGGGGTTAAATTTGGGTAATTTGTGTTAACTTTGGGCTCATTTTGGGGTTGTTTCTAAGACTAAGTTACGGCCATTTTAGTATCATTTTAGGGTCATATGAGGGTCAACTTGGAATTTTTTGGGGTGACTTTGGGATTATTTTGGGGCCATTTTAGTAACTAAATTCACCTTATGTGCGGATAAAGATGTTTCCACATCAATCATCACGAGTACTTTGTGATTATTTGTTTTTTTTATGTAATTTCCTCAATTCAATTTTATTTCAATTAATTTTATGTTATTTCATTTGGTTTATTTTATTTTATTTTATATTATATATTTCATTTGATCTCATTTTAATTTGATTTATTTTGTTTTATTGTATTTTATTTTATTTTATTTTATTTTATTTTATTTTATTTTATTTTATTTTATTTTATTTTATTTCATTTTATTTTTATTTTATTTTATTTTATTTTATTTTATTTTATTTTATTTTATTTTATTTTATTTTATTTTATTTTATTTTATTTTATTTTATTTTATTTTATTTTATTTTATTTTATTTTATTTTATTTTATTTTATTTTATTTTATTTTATTTTATTTTATTTTATTTTATTTTATTTTATTTTATTTTTTTTTTTTTTTATTTTTTTTTATTTTATTTTATTTTATTTTATTTGATTTTATTTTATTTTATTTTATTATATTTTTTTCTTTTTTTATTTTTTTTTATTTTTTTTTTATTTTATTTTATTTTATTTTATTTTATTTTTTTTTTTTCATTTTTTTATTCAATTTTATTTATGTTTTTTTCATTTTTTATTTTATCTTTTTTATTTTATTTAATTTATTTAATTTTATTTTATTTTATTTTATTTTATTTTATTTTTTATTTTTTTTTTTTTTTTGAATTTTTATTATTTTATTTTATTTTTTTTTTTTTTGAATTTTTATTATTTTATTTTATTTTTTTTTGGATTTTTATTATTTTATTTTTTTTTTATTTGATTTCATTTAATTTTATTGAATTTTATTTTATTTTTTTATTTAATTGTATTTAATATAATTCGTTTTTTTTTGTTTTTATTTTATTTTATTTTATCTTTTTTTATTTGTTTTTTTTTTTATGTTATTTTATCTTTTTTTATTTGTTTTTATTTTATTTAATTTTATTTCATTTAATTTTAGTTTATTTTTTTAATTTTTTTTATTTTATTTTATTTTATCTCATTTTAATTTTTTATTTTATTCCATAACCACTACTTTGAATAAAAACTTGTATGGTTTCACAATTTTTTTATAGCGAACTACATGTGCGAGTTCTTAATGTACAAGGCGAAGTTTGAAGGATCTGTTCTTTGTTGGTAGGTACTTCTTTTAAAAATTGTAACTTTATGCTTGTAAAATATCCCCCCTGCATTCTATAAAACAACTCAAAATATCGACTTACCTTAAAATAGTAAAAATTCTTCTCATCCTCGGTCATGCCACCCAAATTTATGTTTATACCCAATTCTTTTAGGTCCTCATCAATGTTACTGGAAAAATGTAATAAATCTGTATATCAAGAATTTCTTTCATAAAATATTTAGCAACCACTCACTGCTCTTCGTGCGTCAAATGTTGATCGACTTTACGTGTTTTGGTTTGTTCACTGCGTGGATGATGTGGTCCACGCTTCATGCTCAAACAGGGATCCATGGTTTGACTAAATGTAGCAACGCATATTATAAAATTTACAAAATTTAACATTCTACACATAATTGCAAAATATTCAAGTGTTTTCGTTAACTTTCGTTGATTGAAAAATGTTAATAAATCCTTTGCAGGGTTAACTTTCGTTGAGGAAGAACTTTTATTTTCACTGCAATTGCATACAAGATTTGAAAGTGAAAATTTGAAGGCGTGTTGTATTTCGTTTGCATATATCAAAAATCAATATAACATTGAATGCGCTTATGAGGGTTCAGTGCGCATGTCACGCAAAAGGATTTTGACAGTTACATACCTGCTGGCTGTCAAGCGAATGGCAGTATGACAGTTGACAGCAGTATTCGATAGCTAATGTACCGCTATAAGGGTGTTATCGATACATAGTTAGCAGTTGTGTTAAGCTGGAGGTTGGTAAAAATAGTATTAAAAGCATCGATTACTTTTTCATATATCGACTTCTAGCTTGTCTCTAATTTTCCAAACATTTCGAAACACTTCCATTATACAGTCATGGCAACAAATGCTTGTTTTGTCAATAACTACAATCATTCGTAAACTTCTGACAAGACAGCAAGCAAACACAAATTCCGAATTCCAACAAAATATTATTTTCATTTTTTA
>CAXKVI010000001.1:11006482-11023280 GCA_964058755.1 Campiglossa producta | reverse complement strand
AATAAAATAAAATAAAATAATAAAATAATAAAAAAAAATTTAAATAAAAAAATAATAAATGAAATGTATTAAACAAAAAAAATAAAACAAAACATAATAAAATAATAATAAATAAATAAAAAAAAATTAAATTACAATTAAAAATTAAAAAAAAAAAGTAAAAAAAAAATAAAATGAAACAAATAAAACAAAATAAAATATTTTTTTTTTTAATTGTTTTATTATTTTATTTTATTTATTTTTTATTTTATTTTAATTTTTTTATTTTTAACTTTTTTTATATTTTGTTTTATTTTGTTCCAAAAAAAAAAAAAAAATAAAATAAAATAAATGAAAATAAAATAAAATAAAATAAAATAAAGATAATAAAGTAAATAAAATAAAATGAAATAAAATATAATAAAATAAAATAAAATAAAATAAAATAAAATAAAATAAAATAAAATAAAATAAAATAAAATAAAATAAAATAAAATAAAATAAAATAATATAAAATAAAATAAAGTAAAATAACATAAAATAAAATAAAATAAAATAAAATAAAATAAAATAAAATAAAATAAAATAAAATAAAATAAAATAAAATAAAATAAAATAAAATAAAATAAAATAAAATAAAATAAAATAAAATAAAATAAAATAAAATAAAATAAAATAAAATAAAATAAAATAAAATAAAATAAAATAAAATAAAATAAAATAAAATAAAATAAAATAAAATAAAATAAAATAAAATAAAATAAAATAAAATAAAATAAAATAAAATAAAATAAAATAAAATAAAATAAAATAAAATAAAATAAAATAAAATAAAATAAAATAAAATAAAATAAAATAAAATAAAATAAAATAAAATAAAATAAAATAAAATAAAATAAAATAAAATAAAATAAAATAAAATAAAATAAAATAAAATAAAATAAAATAAAATAAAATAAAATAAAATAAAATAAAATAAAATAAAATAAAATAAAATAAAATAAAATAAAATAAAATAAAATAAAATAAAATAAAATAAAATAAAATAAAATAAAATAAAATAAAATAAAATAAAATAAAATAAAATAAAATAAAATAAAATAAAATAAAATAAAATAAAATAAAATAAAATAAAATAAAATAAAATAAAATAAAATAAAATAAAATAAAATAAAATAAAATAAAATAAAATAAAATAAAATAAAATAAAATAAAATAAAATAAAATAAAATAAAATAAAATAAAATAAAATAAAATAAAATAAAATAAAATAAAATAAAATAAAATAAAATAAAATAAAATAAAATAAAATAAAATAAAATAAAATAAAATAAAATAAAATAAAATAAAATAAAATAAAATAAAATTAAAAAAAATAAAATAAAATAAAATAAAATAAAATAAAATAAAATAAAATAAAATAAAATAAAATAAAATAAAATAAAATAAAATAAAATAAAATAAAATAAAATAATATAAAATAAAATAAAATAAAATAAAATAAAATAAAATAAAATAAAATAAAATAAAATAAAATAAAATAAAATAAAATAAAATAAAATAAAATAAAATAAAATAAAATAAAATAAAATAAAATAAAATAAAATAAAATAAAATAAAATAAAATAAAATAAAATAAAATAAAATAAAATAAAATAAAATAAAATAAAATAAAATAAAATTAAATTAAATAATATAAAATAAATTAAAATAAAAAAAAATCAAATAAAAAAATTAAAAAAATAAAAAATGAAATAAAATAAAGAATGAAAAATAAAAAAAGAGAAAATAAGTAAAAAAATAAACCAAAAACGGGATATAAAATTTAATTAAAAAAAAACAATAAAAAATAAAAAAATATAATAAAGAAAAAAAAAATAAAATTAAATAAAAAAAGGATAAAACTAAAAAACTTAATCAAACCCTCTCTTTTCTCTCCTTCCACAGGGTTTCAATATGCTCGGCGCTCTCATCTTGCAAGTTATGGAAAAGGAAGAAGCCGAATCGATGAAAGTAATGATTTATTTGGTAGAAGGTGTGCTACCATCTGGCTACTTTCATGGCTCCATGGGCGGTCTGCAAGCTGATATGGCGGTGTTTCGTGAGCTAATGCAAACAAAGCTGCCACGTTTAGCGAAACATTTGCAAAAGCTGCAAGGACCCATCGAAAATGCGTACGAGCCACCACTGACCAATGTCTTCACAATGCAATGGTTTCTCACAATGTTCTGCACTTGCCTGCCTATGACATGTGTGCTGCGCGTATGGGATCTTATACTCATAGAGGGCAGTGATGTGCTGCTGCGTACGGCATTGGTGCTATGGAGCTTGTTGGAAGAGTAAGTAGTTGAGGTGAGATATTTGGAAGTGCTACTAACCTCAATTTTCCACAGTCGCGTCTTAAGCACACGCACCGCAGATGACTTCTATGGAAAGATGGGCTCGTTTTCCAGCGAATTGCTTAATGGCCATCTAATCGACTCGAATGGCTTGATTGAAAAGGTAGTGCAACTCGGGCCGATACCCGATATACAGAGACTGCGCGACAAGCATCTCTACAACATAACACCGCTTCGTCATAAGCAAGGATTACAGTAAGTGTGAATAGAGGACCACAATATCAATATATTTTTAACTCTCCTCTCTCTTAATCTCTTCTTCCAGATTTTACTACGACGACGAAGAGCCAGCCGGTTCGGATGAGGAATCACGACTTGCTGTCGCCACCGTCTGGGGTATGCCTTGGGGTCGTCGTGGCTCGCAAGGTAACACCAACACCGCTAACAACAACAACACTCCCAACAAGCAAGTTACTGAGAATAAAGAACGCCTCGCATTAGATATTTCCCTGCTCAAGAAGCAATACGATCGCTTGCGTGAACGACAACGTCAAGCGCATATTATCCTAACCACCGCCTGTACTACAGCACGTCAAAGCGCCACTTCCACCACACAACCCAATCCACCACTGGCGGTCAATCAATTACTTTTAGGACGTCCTGCTATAGTAACGAAAGGCAGGCGTATCGGTCCACCGCCTGGTGCCATACCTCCTGCACGTAAACCTTCGCTACCCACGATTTTGCATAAGCGTACACCCGACAGGCAACTGCGGAGAGGCGAGACCTTACATTGGCAAGATACCGACATAAGCAAGCGACGTAGAGACAGCATGAGCTGGAAAGAGATTAAAGCGGATCGTGCTACAATATTGCGCGAGGGTAGTGTAGACGTTGTGCCGAAGTCGCAAAAGCTACACAAACGTCTTGGTAAGAGTGATTCATCGTCATACAGCGAGGAGAGTGAAGACGACGAAGATGGCGTAGAAGCCGGCGGCTCAAGTACCGATACCAGTCTGTGTGACGATGATGATCCGAACTCTTCAGCTGGTGATCGCACGTACTCATCTTCAATTGAAAATAGTCCCAAGCGTAAATCGAAATCGACGCGCAAAGCACGAGAGCACGCCGTAAAGCTAGAAACCTTAAAGGAACCGAGTGATGTGGATAGAGAACGCCAACGTCCGAAATCGTGGGCGCCTTCATCCACGGAAATACCCTTCATGCTTATGACTGCTGATTCACCCACGTTGAGTGGTGATGAACAAAAGCCGATGCGCGCCTCGCACCACGAAGAGTTTACGAAGGAGGCGGAGGATAGCGCAACCGAATGCGATCGTTTGGGTTATAAGGTCTCTTCGACGCTCGATTGGACAAATGCGCGTTTCTCTTACATTGCTGGAGATCTTGCGTCGACGAAGCCTTTAGATATATTAGAATTTCCTGTGATAACGAGCACAAGCCAACTTTCGCCTATGCCAGATATAGCTGCCTATCTCAATGGGTCGCATATAACTCCATTGCCAACACCGAAGCCGCACTTACTCGACTCGACCAATTCGCTGGGTAGTGGTGATGATGGTGAAGAAGGTAAAAAGTTTGCCGTGAGCGACGATGGTGTCACAAATCAGTATTTTGAACGGGTTAATAGCGTGGAGCGTCCAACCAAGTTGGATTTGTTTCATTCGCTCAACGAAGAAGAAGACATCCGAAGAGATGAGGGCGGAATAGCAGCAGCTATAAATGGTGAAAAGGACGTGGTGAAGGAAACGTCAGTTCCCACATACGAGAAAGTACTTAGTCAATCCTTGAATGGAAAACTCGGCGCGGAGAGTGCTGAAGTCGAGAGTAGCGGTAAAACCGAGGTAACAGATAGAGACGCTCATAGACGCATGGAATTGCTAATAGATTACTCTGAAAAGTCATCAGCGGCCTACATTGCAGAGGCGACCACTGAGCTCTCCACAAATATGAGACATGAAAAGAATAAATACTCCAGTGAAGCTGAAGATCTGTCACACGCTGTACGTAGTAAAACGAGGGATCATGAATGGGAAGACTTGAGACCCGCTCTCAGGGATAATAATATACCAGGTCAAGCGGCAGATGAGGCCTTGGGACCTGCAGTCAGAGATGATAATATACCAGGTGAGGCGGCGGATGAATTCAACGAAAGCTCTACAAAGTCTGAGGAATTTAGGGAGATCACCACTCTCCCAAACATTGTGGTTATGAGAAAACCCACAGCAATGAGTAGCGCTTGCCGTAAACGACGAGATCCGAGACGTATGACGCTCACACGATCCACAACTTTAGATATCGAAGAACGTTATCAAGCGCTGGAGCGACGAATGAGTGAGGAGAATAACGCGCAGCAGAAACAAGAAAGTATAACAGCCGAGGAGGAAGTCAAGAAGAGCATACCCACAACTGCGGATCTAGAAGAGAGATTGCATAAGCTCGAGCAACAGCTAAGTAGCGAAGCGGATGAACGTAAAAGGTTTGCTGAAAGTAGTGATCGTAGAGATTTAGACAAATACGAAGCGACAAAACTAAATACGAGCTCATTTACAGAAACAGAACAAGCAAGATCTTTAAACGCAAGCTTCTATGAGACTTACGTTATAGAAGAACCAGCCTCTCAACCAGCAGCTATGAAACCTAATATACCCGATGTTGTACCCTTTCAAGAAACACAGGAACTAACTAAACTTGAACGCTCTCACAACCACATTCCTTCCACCACAGAGCTCGAAGAGCGTTTCCATGCCTTGGAAAGACAGATGAGCTCCAATGGGATGCCGAGTAAAAACTCGATAGACTTAGGCCGGAATGAGAGAGGTGCCAGAGGAGAAGATGCAGAAACACCGCCGAACACACCGAGCGAAGATAATAAGCAAGACTTGGAGAAGGGTGAGAGCAAAAGTAGACTCAAGAATGAGATAGAAAAAGAGCAGGCTGCAGAATTAAACGACGAAGAGGTAGAGAAACCACGCTTAAAAAGATTACCATCCACTGCCGAATTAGAAGATCGTTTTAATGCGCTTGAGAGAAGATTGAGCACGCAAAAATCAAGTCCTGCGAAGACAAAGAAAGAACCGCCCGACGAGGGTGATAGCAAAGACAGACGTCTAAAGGCAAGTCCGGTAAGATCGAAAGAAGAAGAAGAAACTGAAGCAGTGAGCCGGAAAACGTCAACAGATGAAAAAGATAGCGAAAAAGGGCGCACTGCTGAAAAAAGAAGGCAACACGAAGAAAGAGAAGAACGAAATGAAGAAAAGGATGCTAAAGAGGTAGAGAGACCAAAAGAGAGTAAAGAGCAGTCAGTCGAGAGAGGACGAGTAAATGAAAAGAGTAAAGGGCAGCAAGATAAAAGAGGGAGTGTAATAAGTGAAGAGAGTAAAGTACTCCCAACGAAGAGAGGAAGCGTAGCAAGTGTAACTAAAACTGATACCGCTAAGAGAACAGACAGAGAACCAGATGATACAGGTGGAAATATTTCCACAAGAAGCACTGAAAGAAAGAAGACACTAGAAAGAGTAAAGACTCCAGAGTCAGAAGTGAAAGAGCAAGTCAAGAAGAAAACAGATATCAAAACACCTGATGAAAAGAAAAATCCAAAGAGGATTGGGAACGAAAGCTGCGAAGAAGATAGAGAAAAGCACTCCGAAGAGCGACTAGCTGAGGAAGAAACCAGCCAGAAGAAAAAGAGCGATCGCTCTCCCAAATCTGCTAAAAAGTCGCCGCCAAGTACCGAGGAACTCGAGAAACGCTTCAAGGCTTTAGAAAAACAAATGAGTAGCGCTAGCCTAGAAATCGACAAGGAATCGAAACAGGCAACAGAAAAAGATAACACTCAAGCAGGAACTAGCAAAGAGAGTAAGAGCGAGCAAAAGATCGAAAAGCCGCCAACAAAGCCTGACAGGGAAACTGAAAGGAAAAAAGAAGACACCAAAAAGGAAAGAAAGAGAAGTCAAGCTTCGACCCCTGAACCGGCACCCAAGTCCGTAAAAAGCTTTGAAGAAAAATGCAAACAAGTGAATAAGGAACTGACAAAGTCAACTCCAGATGAGCACGAACCCGATGCAAAGCTCGTTGCTGCCTTTAATGACAAATGTAAAGAAATTAATAAGGAACTAAGAAAAAATGCAGATGAGGCTAAAGCGGAGGCTGAGGGCAAAAGTGCTGCGGAAGCTGATAAAAGGCCACCTTCGGAACCGCCTTCAACAGAAGATTTGGAAACGCGCTTTGATGCTTTAAAACGGCGTATGCACACCAAATCTATAGTCGAAAAGGGATTTGGGACGAAAAGTAAAACTAAAGCTGTGGCTAAGGAAGAGACGCCAGAAACACAAGAGCTTCCTACTGAAGTGGAAAAATTGGTGAAAAGAAAATATTCAGAGCCGCCTAGCACTGAGGACTTGGAAAGCCGCTTTGAAGCGCTACAAAGACGAAAAAGCGAACAAAGGGCATATGAGCTCGAGATACGAGAGGCCAAGGGGAAGGCAGTGGCAAGCGAGAAGATAAAAGCTCTAGAGGTTAACCCAACAAATCGTGTTGAGGAAACAAACCAGGAAACTAGAAATAAGAGAGCACCCGATGAGGAAGTAATCAAAGAAGACACTCCAAAAGTTTCACACATTCCCGCAGCACCACCCATGCCGCGCAGAGATGTCGGCGAGCAAGTAGTTAGTGACGAGCAACATCGCGCACTCATCGAAGAGTTTCAAAGCAAAATCAAGGTACAACCGAACGACGAAAATCTCAAACCAAGTGACATAAATCCAAATCGTCGCCCGACACCCGAACGTCAACGAACATTGCCATTCGATGGAACCTCGGAAGCACATGCAAACACCGCTTTCTTTAGATCGGAAAATTACGAATCCTGGTATACACAACCACACATAATGGTTCGTCGTTTTTCCGATTTACCATCAAGAGCTGATCTTGAGAATCGTTTACATTTCTTGGAAAGACAGTTGATCATGAAATTCTACAAGCAGCGCTGTGCAAGTGATTCCGAAGTGGCATCGAGAAAACAATTTATGGATACGAAGAGTCGATCGGCCGAAGATGAGCGACCGACAACATCAATGCATGCGCAACAACAAGCTGCCGAAGATTTGGAGAAACGTGTATTGGCGCTAGAAAATCAACTAAGCGAAAACAGTCTTAAGTTGTTGGAGGCTGTGCGCGCGAGAGAGCAAGTACAAGTAGCGAGTGAAAGGGATACAGAGACAGCGCGTCGTCTAAGCACGGATACTGTTGATGCAACAGGCAGGGAACTCGTGCGCTACGTGGGGGAAGTGGAAGAAGCTGGTGGGTCTATGAAGCCCATCAATATTAGTATTAACATTAAAATGTTGCTGAAAAGGGGCGAGAGTGAAGAGAGTAAGACGAAAGAGCGACTGCCAACAGCGGCGGAGTTGGATAAGCGGCTTGAGGTATTGGAGCAGCAGCTTAAAATATCGAAAGCACGTCGAGAAAGCAGAGTGGACCAAGACAGTGGTGAGGAAGCGCAGGAATTGAGAAGCGATGAAGTTGTTACTGGCGAAAGGGAAGCCCCAACAGCTGTGAGTCAAATGCCGGAAAATGAGAAGGTCGTTAAGGAAACGTTAAACGAAGAGTACAAGAGTGTTGACAAAGCTCCAGAAGAACAATCTAGAAAACGCACAGAAAAGGAAACCGAAAAGAGTAACGAAAACGTTAGAGATAAAGATAATAACAAGAAAGATGAAGAAGCAGGAAAAACTGAGAAAAAAACCGAAGCTTCAAAAGCTGAGAAGACACTTGAGAATCAACAGATCGCGCGTTCTAAGAAGGAAGCCGTAGAGAAGAAACAGCAGGAGGGAGATAAAGCTAAAGACGACTCTGTATCTAAGCCGGCGAAGGACGATGAGAATATTCGCGAAACGATAGAGAGTAACGAGAAGCACCAAACCCCCTCTAAGACGTCGAAAGATGACGAGGACCTCAGCGAGAAGAGAGAAAAGAAGTCTCAGGGACGGTCGGGAGAGGACCAAGATCTACCAAGCCTATCAAAGAAGGTAGATGTAGAAAAGGAAGCAAAAGATCAGTCCACACCGAAGAAGCATGAAGCTGATGCCGAAAAGCAAGATGCTAGTAAGGAGTCTACTGAAGCTTACGAAGTCAAATTACCGACGAAGAATGCTGAGGCGGCGGGTACCCCCACACAAACTGCCATACAAGTAGGATCCTCCGATCCCAACAAAAAACCACTCGTACTACTGCTCGATAACGAACCAAAGGCGGTAAAAGTGCGACGACTAACACGCGCCAACACCGAAGAGCTAGAGAACCTCTTTCAAGCACTCGAAAAACAGCTAAGTGAGCGTAACCTTATAAAATCTAATGATGGCAAGCTAACACATGCAGCCGATGCACCACCAACCGAAGAATCCAAAGCGCTCACACAACTCTCAAAAGAGATAGCAGACTTCACCAAAGCCGGTGGAGCAGATACTGAGAGCGAGAGAAAGAATGAAAAGAGAGCTGAGAAGTCGAAAACTACACCTCCTCCACCAGACGATTACGATTGGGGCACAGATCCTGTGAAGCGCCATTTGAAACGCAAAACTGCACATTTGCCATCAACTAAAGAGCTCGAATCACGTTTCCGATCGCTTGAACGACAAATCAAATTGCTCGAAGACGTGGAAAAGATAGATGTGGAACAACGTTTGGTAGAAATTGAGCGCAAAATCAAACTGCAGTACTCACTCTCACACGAAAAAGATCTCACGAAATTTTTAGAGCTCTGCGAAGGCAAAGGTTTGGACGAGCTACCCGACGCTATAACGGCAGCACGTGATAGATATCAACCCGAGGAAGCGCGCGCCTCAAGAACACCCACGCCAAAGCAAGGCAGATCGCCTTATTCATCGCCGTATACTTCGCCAGCGCGAGCTAAAGAGAAGACTCCGCCTTACATATCACCAGCACACACTCCACGTGAGTCGCGCAGCCCCAAAAGACATGTGTCGCCTGGACGTGTACGCATACAGGAGGATGAAAGGCCAACATCTAAAAGCCCTAAGAGACACACCTCACCTGGACGCGTGCGTTACGAAGATCCAAACATACCAACAACCGAAGATCTCGAATATCGTTTTCGCGCTCTGGAGTTGCCGCGTTCCAAATCAAAAGAATCGCTAAGATCTAAAGCAAAAAAGAATTACACAGAAAAGTCACTCATACACCCCTTAGAAATGCTGCTCGATCCAAGCTCGGATGAGGACGCCATACCATCTACGGGTGAGTTGGAGCACAGAATGCGCATGTTGGAGGAGAAAAAGAGAACGCCATCGCCCGCTAAGCAACGCTCAGTCCCACGTTCGCCCACAATTGAAGATATAAAAAATCGTAAAATGGCTGAAAGTCAACAACCTCGTACACCAATACACAACTTGGAGAAGTTGGTAGCATCGCCGACCAAAAAAGAGTTACCCACAGCTGATGAACTTGAGGCGCGCATGCATGCCTTGGAACAGGAACAGCGCTTCGACTTTAAAATGCAAAAATCATACCAAGAGTTCAATCAGAAACTCAAAAATGCTATCTCGCCTTCGTTGTCCTTTGAAGAGTTGAAGGCGATAAAGTCACGCGAACAAAGCCCCAGACGCGTTGCCGAAGCAAATCGTGCCAGCACACCCAAATCTGCTTTACGCGATTCCGGTAGTGGCTATGATGATGTGCCGCACTATCGTTCGACTAGTCCAAAATCCATACGGTTTCGTGATGAAGAGGAAGATGATTATATGGTGACAAGTGTATCGTCGAGGCCCAAATCGCGTGCAGAGTCACGTGACACACGCGATGGACGAATGGTGGGCACTACTAATATAAATGCAACTATAGGAATAATTGAAGAAAATTCTAAATCTATTCAACGTATTCTTGGGCAGACTCTTGCAGATTCATGTAGCAGTTTGAGTGCCGCAAGTGTAGCAGCGCATACGTCGGAAGGAGTCGATGAGTTTGGTAGCCGTATGATGAGGGTGAGTTTGATGAGAGCGGACTTCGGGGATAGATTGTTGTTGAAATCGAAGGTGTTACAATTTTTTATTTTAGATTACTTTTTTTTTTATTTTTTTTTTATTTTACTTTATTTTTATTTTTTTTATATTTTTTTTTTGTTTTTTATAATTTTTTTTTTTTCTATTTTTATTTTTTTTATAATTTTTTATTTGGTTTTATTTTAGTTTTATTTTCTTTATTTTGTTTAATTTAATTTCATTCTGTTTTAATATATTTTTTTCTTTTGTTTATTTTATTTTATTTTTTTATTTTATTTTATATTATATTATTTTATTTTTTTTATTTTTTTTTTAATTTTATTTTATTTTTTTTTATTTTTTTATTTTATTTTATTTTATTTTATTTTATTTTATTTTATTTTATTTTATTTTATTTTATTTTATTTTATTTTATTTTATTTTATTTTATTTTATTTTATTTTATTTTATTTTATTTTATTTTATTTTATTTTATTTTATTTTATTTTATTTTATTTTATTTTATTTTATTTTATTTTATTTTATTTTATTTTATTTTATTTTATTTTATTTTATTTTATTTTATTTTATTTTATTTTATTTTATTTTATTTTATTTTATTTTATTTTATTTTATTTTATTTTATTTTATTTTATTTTATTTTATATTATTTTATTTTATTTTTTTATTTGAAGTTTTTTTGTTTTATTTTTCTTTTGTTTTATTTTTTTTTTTTTGTTTTATTTACATTTTTTTAGTTCAAACTTTAATAAGTTTTGCTCAAATATTTTTTCCTCTTCTTTCAGGAAACATCTCCCCTCCAACGCACCGGCAGTCACACTGGCATACCGTTACGCACCAATGACAACATCAACGAACGCTTGGACTCCATTAAAAACACCATCAAATCCATTGATACGCTCTGTGAGGAGAAACCCTATCGCAAGGAACGTTGTCAACGCTACATCGACTCCTTATTCTCCGATTCCGTACATTTCGCAAGCAAGAAGACATCACTCGAAGAACTTTCACGTTCCGATAGTCGTATACTACAACGCGATTATACGCCAACCATACGCATCTCAGACCATACCTATAGACAAGCCGATTATTTGTATGGTCGTGCCGTGGGCTCGGCGGATTCGCTACGTTCGACGAGTCCATTACGTGCTGCCAGTCCATTACATCATCGTTCAAATCGTGATATACGACGTGAAATATCACCACGCCGACGACGCGAAGAAGACCGCGAAGAATATCAAAGTAGGGTAAGACGTGCAAATATGTTGCCAAATTTTAATTTTTATGATAGTCCTAGTGATATACGAGTAAGTAGTGATAGTTTAATTAAGTTTCATAAAGTAGATAGACAACTAGACACATATGTAAGTGATGATGAAAGAGAAAGATCTTATTCACGAACGGCCTCCAGATCGCCATTGATATCGCCGTATGGATCGAGGGAGACGATGATGTTAATGTTGAACAAGGAGGAGGAGGAGGAGGAGCGAGAGAAGGAGGCAAGAAATAAGCGCAAAGCTAGTAGCACCACACGACAACACAACAGAGACTCGTATGCGCGCAGCGATGACGATGACGATGACTACCTATATAGTAGAAAAAAAACAACGAAAACGAAAAAATTTGAATTGGATTTGGACGACAATAGAATAGGCAGCAACATAACACCCACACATAGCTATGATCCATTTAAACGCGCCACTACCACAACTACATCTGCTTATGAGCCCGGTCGTCTTGATATACGCCATACAACGGTTACAGCAACTTTCTATGATCGTTTGTTGGCCGAAAAAGAGATGGAGCGTAAATTTTCGCGTCCATTTAGTCGTTCGCCAATCGTTTCACCTTCGGTTACTTCGCGAAGTTATGTAGATTTGGCGAGCGCAAGTTCGCGGTCTTACTACAATGACAGATCGCCAACGGCGATGACGACAACTGCGACGACGACAGCTACTACTACAGCTACAACAACTACCGCTACAACAACTACAACCACAACAACAACAACCTCCTCAACATATCCCAGTAGAAGTTCCGTTTTCGGTAGTTATGCGGATAGCGCTCATACCGCAGTCACCTCAACGCTGTATCCGACGCAATGCAGCACCGCAACAACCACAATTACAGCCTATTCCGATCCCCAGTCATCCTTAAGCCTCTCAAAGTTTAGTACCTCCTACACGAACACTACGACCGCTACACAGAACTTGGCAACACCATCGACAACAACGCCGTACACAGGTAATTCAAGCTTTAGTACTAACTCATCCTATCAATCATTTATGCTCACGCGGTTGCCTGTCGTAACACACGAATCGCTCACACATTCGCCATCAAGCATGGAAGCACGTATACGTAGCTGTGATAATCTTTTAATGCAATTTCAAACTAATTCCACTAAAACAAATGCAGCTGGATTAGAGCAGAAAATGTTTGGTATTACAACAACAACAACAACAACGCCTACAACAACAACTCCCACCACAACAACAATAACAACAGCAATCACAGCGACAACTTTACCAACATCCACTACATATATCTTTGCAACAACAACAACAACCACAACAATGTTTAGTACAAACTTGACTTCGTTGGCACCGCTCATGCCACCATTGCCCACGACTTCGCCGAAGCCGGCACCCACTGCAATAGTCACAGAGTCTCTGCTAGACGATAGCGAATTGGATACGAATCCTTTGATGATGAATTATCGCATTGCGTTGATTGCTAAGAACAACAACAAAGCGAGTAAAGCTTCATCAACAATGGCAACAACAATTAGTTCCTATTCGTGCACGAGCATTACAAAAACCACAACAACAACATACTATAATCTTATGTCCACAGGTTTAGATCGTTTGACAACATCAAATCCCATAACAACAGCAAAAATCGCAGAAGGGACAAGTGGGCCAGCAACAAATGGGTACAGTACTAACATAATGACCAACATGACACCAACTACAACAATAGCAATAACAACTGCAACTGCAACAACTACAACTCGAACATTGCCAGTAATACCTGTAACTGGTACAACTACAACTAGAACATTGCCAACAATACCTACAACAACAAAAGCATTACCAATAACAACAACAACAATACAAACGATCCCAACTACAACTACAGCCACAACAACAACAACACCTAGTACTTTTAACTTTTTTAATTTGACAACAACTACAAAACCGCCCACCACAACAACAGCATCAACTGCAACAACTGCGACAACAGCAACAACAGCAACTCCAAAGTCTACCAGCGAAAGTACGTCTAGCTTTAAGAAACCTCCATCGCTGCTCAGCTTCAAAATGCCGTCGATTGGTTTCGGTTCTTTAATGAAGTAGTAATATGAGGCGCTCGCATATGACTCAATCGATGCGGATCATCTTCTCTACGCTGAGGTGTTACTTCTGTGGTAAATGGCCACCAACAAAATTGGAATGCACTTAAAACGAAATTTTTTTTATTATTTTGCGAAGTCGCCTGAAAACAGAACCTATACACCTTTTCCAACCGACTTTGTCTTTGACAGCAAACGGATTTAGTGTAAGTAAACACAATGAATACTTGGACTTCAAAGTCAAAGTAAACTAAAACTTAACTTTTCACGTTTTTGACAGTTGAGTGATTGATTTCAGGAAAAAAACTTCTAACCAAAACATAAAAATTTTTTTATTCCGAACTGTCAAAGTAATGATTGTTACAACTCTATTGCGTTCGTTGCATTAGGGTGGTTATTTGTCAAAGTCGAAGTCGGTAGCAAAGTTGTATGTGTCTCCGGTCTAAGTTTATCTGAATTTTCGTAAAATATAAAAAAAGTGTTGTCGATTCATAGAAAAACAATTTGCACTACCATAAAACTTTAAATAAAACAAGACTAAAAAAGTTTCAAAAACGCTATATTTCAGAATTTCAGGATTTGAAAATGTATTGAATTTGAGCAGAGAAAGGGTTTTTTAGAAACTCATTCTGAGATGGTGTGCTCTAGAAAAACATTATTGTATAGAGCGTTCTTCTGCCAAACTCTAACATAGGGAGTTTTTCAAAAATATTTAGATATAGGGCAATGTTCCACTCAGATAGGGATATAAATAATTGGACAAATTTCTCATAAAAACTAAAAAAAAGTGGTACATTTCTGAAATCAAGCATACAAAAACTGCATACCCAAAATTTCCAAAACATGGTCAAAATGTCGAATTAGGGGAAAAGCCCATGTTTCATTATGGAACTTCGCGGTAAATTCCGGTGGTCCAAATTGATTTTATGCCCATAGCTTATTTATGAAAGTTTATTAGGTTGATCCACTAGACTTGGGTAGTTCATGAACTAGTTAGTTCATTGAACTAGATCATGGATTTTATCGCGGGAACTAGGTCAAAATTTCAACTGTTCTAAACTGATTCTTTATGAAAGTTTATCAGTGATCGCGGGAACTAGTTCCCAATTTCAAATGAACTCATTGAAAAGAACCTCACTGAGCAAAATTGCCTACTTTTTTATCTTCTTTTTTGGTAAGCGCGACCCAGTACCCCAAGATTTTATCCGCTGCTGGTTAGAAGGGTTTGTACTACCGTGCATAAGCATGAACCAAAGCGAAAATATTGCGCCAAAAGCGATACCGTTAGAATGAATTTGCCTGTTTTGACAGATTCTGCAGATTGCTACGTCATCAGTTGCCACTGAATTGCCACCATGCTCTACTTTTATCGCTGGTGTGACTTAAAAAAAAAATCTGTTGTGGGGCAACTATGGACGAAATCAAGATGGCTGACTGAGCAGCGCAGTCGCGGCGTCATACGATAGCTGGAGAAGTCATGGGCCTGGTACATAAGGTGGTATTTGTTTCCTTAAGGAGTCAACTGCAAAAACACGTTGAAAAGTGTAGGAGGAGAAAAGACTCTCCTTTGGATTATTGAGGCCAAAAGGCATCTTTTTATACTAAATGAACCATAAACTAAATGAACTAGTTCCTTTTGGTGAGCTAGTTCGAAATCTCCTATCACTTGAATGAACTAAAATTCCCAATTCTGATCAACAGAATATTTTCCGCGCTGGCGATTTATCGGGTTTTTCCCTCCTCTAAAAAGGTTTTGCCATTTCGGCTGAATTAGCGTAATTGAACGTCCAAGCTCAGAATGAGTTTCAAAAACAGCCTATCTCAATTAAAATACAATACATTTTCAGCGAAGATAATTTTTGGATAAAATTTAGAAATAAGGCGTTATTGAAATATTTGGAAAGATTTTACGAAAACTCAGACTAAAACTAGTCTTTTAACACAAAAAATTATATGCAAATACCCAATAATATTGTTAATAAATTATAATATTAGTTGGTTTCAAGTAGTCCAAATTAGATAACTTCAATCGAAGTTGAAATATATATATATTTTTTTTTTAATTTTTAGTAGTTTTATATAGTTTGATTGTAGTTAGTTTACAGTACTCAATGAGCTCGAGACTTGACGTTTGACTAGTCGAATCATTTTTATCAAATTATTCTTTTCAGTTTTTGGCAAAAACAAGTTGAAAAATGCTTCAAACAATACCAACTACGATGATTGCAGTTTCGATCTTGTTGAAGGATCTTATCAAACCGCTTTGTATTGTTGCTTAGACATTTTTTCATCACCTTTACTGGTCATCGGACCAAGGAGAGGAGATTAGGAATTTCTAAACCGCAGAGTATAACCATTACACCAAACACTGCTTAGTGTGCCTGCAGGCAACAATACAAAGCGGTTTGGCAAGATCCTTCAACAAGATCGAAATTGCAATGTTGTTGTTGTTGTAGCGAGGTGTAGCCCTGCCTAAATGTCAGACAGGGTCACCCCGAGTGTATTGCTCTTGGCCGGGTCGATATAAGAAAACGGCCCGGGTCGTTTCGGCACGATGGGTACAGCACAAGTGCTGGTACCGTTCTCGTAGAACCGGCAATACAAGAAACTAGCCGTGTAGGCTATGTAGGTCATTTAGCGTTACCCAGGGTGCACCAACTGGGAGGCGACCTACTTTTACACCCCTAATTGCAATCATCGTAGTTGGCATTGTTTGTAGCATTTTTCAACTTGTTTTCGCAAAAAACTCAAAAGAATAATTTGATAAAAATTATTCGACTGGTCAAAAGTCCACAAATTATAACAATAACTAAATTTTTTTTTTAAAGTATACGAAAATTAGAAACATAAAAATTTCCATAGAAAATTTTTCATGCGGCATAACTAAAATGAATGGATTGGGACTTAAAAGTTGATGTTTTCAATCGGAGTTTTCAAGGTTATGGGACTCATTTTAATCTGTTGGATTTCTTTTTTTTTTCTACCAAAAATCTCAAGAAGATTGAATTTTTTTAGTTCCTTGATCAAAGTGCATTCAATAGCGAGAAAAGGGTTGTCGAGTTGTCTTGTTGCTAAAAGTCATAAGTATA
>CAXKVI010000001.1:10968982-11001482 GCA_964058755.1 Campiglossa producta | reverse complement strand
AGTCGGCCTTGAGAGTATTCGAGACAAAAATTCTTCGAAAGCTTTATGGACCCCTAAAAGTTGGCGATCGTCCGTTCCGCAGACGTCGACATACATAGTTCATCGAATTTAAGCCCAGTGGCTTCGCTGGCTAGGTCACGTTGTGCTAATGAACGAAGATGCTGCGGCCCAGAATGTATTCTAATCGGAATCCGTCGGTGGAAGTAGAGGAAGAGGGAGACCACCACCACTACGATGGCAGGACCAAGCGGAGGCAGATCTACGATCACGCGGTATCTCCAACTGGCGCCAGTTGGCTCAGCAAGGAACCTGATTTAATGCAATCTGCATGCTTATCTTTACGTACAAAATATTTGTGTTCCTACACAGCATGGCAATGCCTGATAAGACGAGCATCTCAATGGAAATTTAAAACAAAGATTAATTGATAAGAAAATGAGTAGCAAAGCGCGGCTCAGACTATCTGTTTTTATAGACGTTTCAGTTCTACTTAAACAGTCGGTGTTTCGTGTTTGGCGGCAGTTGAGCCAATTATCTCGCGTAAAGCGTTTTCAATCTTTAAATTTAGTGAGGGCAAAATCAAATCTTATATATAAGTGAATAAAAAAGTATAAATAACCTATCCTCTTTATGGAAACTTGTCTATCCTTGTGATCTATCTAATTATTATTTTCAAAAACTCTTCACAATGCAACATTTAAACCGCGTTTCATCTCGTCAATTTGTCGTGCTCTCAAGTGTAACCAATAAAGTTGGACCACAGCCACGTGCGCTCATCCAAGCACGTTGCTTTACAACACCACCAGTACGAGATGTACTCTATCCCACGAAAACAGACTTTCCCAGTCGTCATATAGGACCGCGTAAAACGGATGTTGTCGCCATGTTGGATACGTTAGGATTCAAGGTAATTTGGTATGGGCGAGAGGAGAAAGAGAAATTTTTGTAAATTAAAAAAAAAAAATTTTCCACTCTACTAATAGTCCCTGCAGGAGCTAACGGAGAAGGCTGTACCAAAACGTATACAATTGAACCGCGACTTGAATTTGGACAAACCTTTAAGTGAGTATGAGATCAAAAAAGGTGATTTGTTTTTTCCGACTTTGCTGATTAAAGTGACAGTTCATGAAGTAATCTCTCAATATGCGAGTTTGTGTGATAATCACCTTATTGAAGTCTTGCAGGGGGTCTAGCTACTGATAAGATAATCTACGTTTGGCAACTGTAAATAGTTTTTAGGCGCGCTGATAATAGTTTAACAAACAAAGCTGCCATAAATAGTTGACTTTTTTGCAGACTGACTTGGCCTTCATTACTCATTCATTCGCCGCATTCATAAACTTTTGGAACAAAAATGATTACTACTGCTCTGAAAATAGAAAGCTAACAGCGACTGATTGAGCTCGAGCGAAAAACATGTGAGCTTTGCCGATAAGAGGTATAGAGATTCCAGCACAGAGAAAAATGGGCTGGGAATGGAACAAGAATTAACCGTGATTTTGGTTGAATCAAGCCACATTTTGGTTGAATCAAAAGATATTTTGGTTGATATGACCAAATCACTGTCAATTCTTATCCATCAGCAGCTCAGTTTTCTCTGTGTTAGAGAGGCTTGATATGATCGCTGATGAGGAAAAATACGGTGAAAACTCCCGTGTAAAAAAGTCATCCTCTTTGCCGAGAGAACCCAATATCCCAGTCCCTGAAGATGGAACCTAAATTCCATAATCCTTTTTAAGCTCAAAAGCAATAAAATCACGTGCCGATTTCACCTAGGCCAGGCGAATCCTGTTAGGTTGGGCTTAGTCGAGTGGTAGCTGACCTATCTATGTAGCGATCTCCATGAAGCACCAATTAATTTAAGGATAGAAACTACCCCAACCCTGGCTATTTCCTCCGCAAAGTCGATTACATCCAGGGCGATAGATTTCCATCTTGCACTTGCAAAGGCTGGACGATTTCTCCCTTATCATCCTCAACTCAATATCCATCGGTCAGTGCCATGTCAACACTTCTATGTCGACATCCGCCTAGAAGAATCTGGGTGCTTGGAAAGAGGAGCTATCGAACAGCTCTTCCTTAGCTGACTCGAGACTTAAATATCCAGAAGTAGACTGCAAGGTGTCGTTAGTTTTCCTAAGTCCATATATGTACACAGCTCTTCTGGACTGACTGAGCAAATGGGTGGCCGCCGTGGTGTAGCGGTTAAGTGCTCGGCCTACTTCACCAAGTCGTGTAATATCAATGCCCGGCAAAAGCTAACATCAAACGGGGTCGCCCCCCGGCAACAGTTTGGCAAACTCTCCGGGTGTATTTCTGACACGAGAAGCTTCTCAGCAAAACTCATTTGCTTTGCAAGTGCCGTTCGCAGTCGGCACAAAACTGTAGGTCCCGCTTACTTGTAGGGATAAAAACCAAAGCAGCATACTACAAGTTGGTAGAGAAGCTCGGCAAAAATCGTGTTAGAGGCTGTGATAACCTGTTGGTATATCGCCGCCATTAGTTTTTTTTAGACTGAGCAAATGTTATACTTCCTGATATTTGAAGTGCCGGATAACATCCCGTTAGCTTTATAAGCTTTACTAAATTAACGGCTGACTTCGAGTTCTTGACAGAATAATCCGGTCCTAACCCAGTTGTCTGCCCGGGCTCCGTCCGAAAAAAGTTAACCAGAGTACTATCCGAGATCATATCCCCATACCACTTATCGTTAGAGGGAATAAGAGTGCTGAAGCTAGGTCCCGAGGCCGTGTCCAGCTCACGGTAATCTATCTAATCTCAACCAACTCTCTTCACAGTTTATACTTTTCGAACTCCACTAATACACACTCTGTATTCCCCTAGACGAGCACGAGCTGGTACGACACATACGTGACATCGCCAAACGCAATGAGATCTGGCGTTCATACATCGGCATGGGTTACCACAATTGTCATGTTCCACATACAATACTTCGCAACGTTTTTGAAAATCCCGGCTGGTTTACGCAGTACACACCCTATCAACCAGAAATCGCGCAAGGACGTTTGGAGTCGCTATTAAATTATCAAACTCTAGTAACCGAGATGACTGGACTGGATGTGGCAAATGCATCGCTGTTGGATGAGGGCACAGCCGCTGCAGAAGCTATGAGCTTGTGTGTGAGGTATATATACATGCTGATAAGGTGTTGCCATATTGGAAATATTTTAAAACATTTTTTTTTGAATTTCAGACACAACAGACGCAAGAAGATTTATTTGTCCAATAAACTGCATCCACAAACGCTGTCTGTGGTGCATACACGTGCTGAAGCTCTCGAGTTTATAACAGAAATCGGTCCGATAGAAAATGCCGATTTGGAAGGACGTGAAATATCAGGCATATTGTTGCAATATCCTGACACATTCGGTGATGTGAAGGACTTTGAGTTGATTGCTGAGAAAGCACGACAAAATGGGGTAAGTAAGACGGAGGAAGTTCTTGTGTAGCGTTGGACACAAGGTATCGAACGCCGAAGCTTTCTGAAAGTTCGAGATTTTAAAATGACAATCCCGGAGTCCCGGAATGTTTGGGGACTATCTCAGATACCGTCCAAAAAGTTCGGAAGAGGTAAGGGACGCGTCTTTTAATACCTCTCCCGACATTTTTGGACGTGTTTCAGCCTTTTCAAGGGATTATACCTATTTATTAAATCCCCGGGAATTTTTGCGAATTTCTACAATCCCGAAATCTCGGAATTTGAATAAATATATCCGGGGATTTCGGGACGAAAAAAATTGGAACGGGATGCCGAAGATTCGGGTTTGGGATTTCCCGGGCTCGATGCCTTAGTACAAACTTCCCGGCACATTTAAAAGTACCCAAATCTTGAGACCTTTTATACTTATAACCTCTTCAATTTTCCCTTCTTCAATTCAAGACACTCATTGTGGTCGCTACAGATCTACTCGCGCTAACGCTACTACGTCCACCAGCCGAATTTGGCGCTAATATAGCTATTGGTACGTCGCAACGTTTGGGTGTGCCGCTCGGTTATGGTGGTCCACATGCAGGATTCTTTGCTTGCAAACAAAACCTCGTACGTCTTATGCCAGGACGCATGATTGGGGTGACACGAGACATGGACGGCAACGATGCCTATCGTTTAGCGTTACAAACACGCGAACAACATATACGACGTGACAAGGCGACAAGTAATATTTGTACAGCACAGGCATTGCTCGCTAACATGTCCGCCATGTATGCAGTGTATCATGGGCCCGAAGGTCTCAAGGAGATCGCCAATCGTATACATCATTTCACCCTAGCGCTGGAAACTGGACTGCGCGCGGCCGGACATCAAATAAATAACAAAAACTTTTTCGACACTTTGCATATCACACCGGCGGAGGACTTGGCCATCGATGATATTAAGTCACGCGCCACCCAAAAACGCATAAACTTCCGCTACTTTCCAGATGGTAATGTGGGTATTGCGCTGGATGAGACAGTGGGACCGCAAGACATCGATGACATACTGTGGGTTTTCAAATGCAAGACACTCGATGAAACGCTGTCGGAACAAAATGTACAAACAAGCTCGATTGCAGATTCCAAATTCCATCGCACCTCGCCCTTCTTGACGCATCCCATTTTCAGCTCGCATCACAGTGAATCGCGTATGGTACGTTATATGAAACGCTTGGAGAATAAAGACGTTTCACTCGTGCACTCAATGATCCCACTAGGATCATGCACCATGAAACTCAACTCGACCACAGAGATGATTCCCTGCTCTTTCCGTCATTTCACTGACATACATCCATTCGCGCCAGTCGAACAAGCCAAAGGTTTTCATCAGATGTTCAACGAACTTGAAAAGGATCTTTGCGAGATTACCGGCTATGATAAGATCTCTTTCCAACCCAACTCGGGCGCTCAAGGTGAATACGCTGGTCTGCGCGCCATACGCAGATATCATGAGCATCGTGACGAAGGCCATCGCAATGTTTGTTTAATACCAATTTCCGCGCATGGCACCAACCCGGCATCAGCGCAAATGGCGGGCATGAAGGTCGAACCCATACGTATCCTTAGTGATGGCAGCATTGATATGGCTCACTTGCGCGGCAAGGCAGCAGAGCACGATAAGGACTTGTCGTGTTTGATGATCACCTATCCATCCACAATGGGTGTGTTTGAAGAGACTGTTGCCGATATATGCGAGCTCATACACAAACATGGCGGCCAGGTTTATTTGGATGGTGCTAACATGAATGCGCAAGTTGGTCTCTGCCGCCCCGGTGATTATGGCAGCGATGTGTCCCACTTGAATCTGCACAAAACTTTCTGCATTCCACATGGTGGTGGTGGGCCCGGCATGGGTCCCATTGGCGTTAAGGCACATCTGGCGCCCTACCTACCAGGGCACCCGGTGATCAGTCCACTAGAATGTGAACAGGAAAGTTTCGGTGTAGTCTCAGCAGCACCTTTTGGCTCTTCCGCCATCCTGCCGATATCCTGGTCCTACATCAAAATGATGGGTAGTCGTGGTTTAAAGCGCGCCACGCAAGTGGCCATCCTTAATGCAAACTACATGTCCAAACGCTTAGAGAATCACTACAAAACATTATATAGATCATCGCAGAGTGGTCTGGTGGCGCATGAGTTCATATTGGATTTGCGCGATTTGAAAAAGAGGGCTAACATTGAAGCGGTAGATATTGCTAAACGTTTAATGGACTACGGCTTTCATGCTCCCACGATGTCTTGGCCTGTAGCTGGCACTTTGATGATTGAACCGACGGAGTCAGAGGATAAGGAAGAGTTGGATCGTTTCTGTGATGCCATGATTTCGATACGTGAGGAGATAGCCGAGATCGAGGAGGGTCGTATGGATAAGGTGGTAAATCCATTGAAGATGTCGCCGCATACGCAAGCGCAGGTTATATCGGATAAATGGAATAGGCCATACACGCGTGAGATGGCTGCTTTCCCAGCGGTAAGCATAAGATAAATTCGTGTATACCACTTTTTTTTTAATATTTCCCTCATTTCAGCTTTTCGTGAAACCCGACTCTAAGATTTGGCCCACTGTTGGAAGGCTCGATGATGCTTATGGTGATAAGCATTTAGTATGCACTTGCCCGCCCATCCTGCCCGACCTTTAGATTACTACTTTATTTTTTGCGATTTGAATATTTGTTTAAAATATAAATAAAAAGTAAGAAAATTAGATAACTGTTATAAATCTCACAGCTTAATCGTCGGTCATAACACGAGCCCCCACATCGAGGCTAGCAGCTATAGCTTGATCCTGGTCTTATGAGGACTCTGAACTGAAGGCTTTCAAGTTAAGGGAAAAACTGAAACAGCTATAACTCGCCATTCAAATTTGTGAAGATCTTCAGGATCTGAGGGTAGCACATCCTCTTCCGACTTAGGACCAGAACGTTCTTGAAACACTTTCCGAACAATATAAAAAAAAAGAATAAATTCAGTTAAAACCATTTTTTGGGTAGGATCCAGGGAGTCTTGTAAGCTCGGTGACAACAATAATATTACCGAAGCATGTTTGGCGGATGGGGAAGTTGGAGGATGCTTGATCTCTTATTCCAGGAATTTACCTCAAACCGGGATGGCGGCAATATTATCAGCGTAGGTAACCACACGGTAGTCACTGTGTTCAAAGTCCAACAAAAGTTCACATCCTTCTCTGGATTAGGACCTCAGTCCCCTCCACTGCTATCGGCCAAGAGTTTGTCAGGAGGGCTTCACCCTCATCCGACTTTTAAGCCAGCTATGACTCTTTAAATATCGCTGAGCAAGACGTTGCTCAACCCTTCCTCAATATCTATAAGGACTGCAATGGATACACTCACTGTGCTCTAGGGAGCCAGAAATTTGTTCTACTATGGTGTGAAGAGCGATATCAGTTGACCTGCCCTTGTAATAGGCATGCTGTAATGCCGATAATGGCCCCGAATAATGCAATCTCTTATGTTTGAGTTAGTCAGGAGCTCCAACGTTTTTGAAAGAAATTGCAAGCAACTGATTGGTCCAAGGTATTTGGGAGATTCACAGCTCCCGGAATAAAGGCGAGCTTGGCCAAATTGCAAGAGTTCATGACGCAAAAAAGTTGAAGGCATTTATTTTATTTCACTTTTTTATTTTTGAATTTTAATTTGGTGTTTTTCTTTTTTTATTTTATTTTTTTTTTTATTTATTTTACTTTTTTTGTTCTATTTTATTTTATCATCGTTTATTTATTTTTTTTTTTATATTTTTAAGTTTTTTATTTCTTGTTTTTTTTTGGCTTTATTTGATTTAATTTTTTATATTTCTTAATTTTTTTCACTTTATTTCTTTTATACAATTATTTCATTTTATTTTATTTTATTTTTTTATATATTTTTTATTTTACTTTTTTTTTGTTCTATTTTATTTTTTTATTGTTTCTTTATTATTTTTATATTTTTTTTTGTTTTTTATTTTATTTTTTTATTTTTTTTTTTTTTTTTTTGCTTTATTTCATTTAATTTTTTATATTTCTTAATTTTTTTCACTTTATTTCGTTTATACTTATTTTATTTTATTTTATTTTATTTTATTTTATTTTATTTTATTTTATTTTATTTTATTTTATTTTATTTTATTTTATTTTATTTTATTTTATTTTATTTTATTTTATTTTATTTTATTTTATTTTATTTTATTTTATTTTATTTTATTTTATTTTATTTTATTTTATTTTATTTTATTTTATTTTATTTTATTTTATTTTATTTTATTTTATTTTATTTTATTTTATTTTATTTTATTTTTGTTTATTTTATTTTATTTTATTTTATTTTATTTTATTTTATTTTATTTTATTTTATTTTATTTTATTTTACTTTATTTTATTTTATTTTATTTTATTTTGTTTTATTTAATTTTATTTTATTTTATTTTATTTTATTTTATTTTATTTTATTTTATTTTATTTTATTTTATTTTATTTTATTTTATTTTATTTTATTTTATTTTATTTTATTTTATTTTATTTAATTTAATTTAATTTAATTTAATTTAATTTAATTTAATTTAATTTAATTTAATTTAATTTAATTTAATTTAATTTAATTTAATTTAATTAATTTTAATTTTATTTAATTTAATTTTATTTTATTTTATTTTATTTTATTTTATTTTATTTTATTTTATTTTATTTTATTTTATTTTATTTTATTTTATTTTATTTTATTTTATTTTATTTTATTTTATTTTATTTTATTTTATTTTATTTTATTTTATTTTATTTTATTTTATTTTATTTTATTTTATTTTATTTTATTTTATTTTATTTTATTTTATTTTATTTTATTTTATTTTATTTTATTTTATTTTATTTTATTTTATTTTATTTTATTTTATTTTATTTTATTTTATTTTATTTTATTTTATTTTATTTTATTTTATTTTATTTTATTTTATTTTATTTTATTTTATTTTATTTTATTTTATTTTATTTTATTTTATTTTATTTTATTTTATTTTATTTTATTTTATTATATTTTATTTAATTTTATTTTATTATATTTTATTTTATTTTATTTTATTTTATTTTATTTTATTTTATTTTATTTTATTTAATTCAATTTAATTTAATTTAATTTAATTTAATTTAATTTAATTTAATTTAATTTAATTTAATTAATTTTAATTTTAATTTTAATTTTAATTTTATTTAATTTAATTTAATTTTATTTTATTTTATTTTATTTTATTTTATTTTATTTTATTTTATTTTATTTTATTTTATTTTATTTTATTTTATTTTATTTTATTTTATTTTATTTTATTTTATTTTATTTTATTTTATTTTATTTTATTTTATTTTATTTTATTTTATTTTATTTTATTTTATTTTATTTTATTTTATTTTATTTTATTTTATTTTATTTTATTTTATTTTATTTTATTTTATTTTATTTTATTTTATTTTATTTTATTTTATTTTATTTTATTTTATTTTATTTTATTTTATTTTATTTTATTTTATATTTTTATTATTTTATTTTATTTATTTATTTTTTTATTTTAAATTAATTTTTTTTTTAATTTTAAAATTATTTTTTTCTTATTTCACTTTATAAATTTTTTATTTTGATTTATTCTTTTTTTCAATTTTTTTTATTTTTCTTAATTTATTGTGTTTTTATGATTTTATTTTACTATTTTAATTTTCAATTATAATGAAACTGTTATCAAAGGCAGTTTTCCAGTGATTTTTAAACTGTTCTGCTGTAGCGACTTACGAAAAGCTCAATATTGCGAACCACAAATTCACCTTGACAACCAGCATTAACATTTGACAGCCGGCCGTGAAAAAAAACAACACAATAGCAACAAACAAGCGTGCGCCGAAACAATTGTCTGAAATTTTAATTTAATCGTGAAAAAACAAAATAAGTTTGATCGATAAAATTATAATACGCTTGGAAAATTGAAAAACTCACTGATATTGATTAGCTATGAAGATCGAAGAAGTGAAAAGCACCGTGCGCACACAACGCATTGCCGCGCACAGCCACGTGAAAGGACTGGGATTGGACGAGAATGGCGTGCCGCTGCCGATTGCTGCTGGTCTCGTAGGACAGAAAGCGGCACGTGAAGCAGCAGGCATTGTAGTCGATTTGATTAAATCCAAGAAAATGGCTGGACGCGCACTGCTACTAGCCGGCCCACCTGGCACGGGCAAAACAGCTATAGCACTTGCCATCGCACAGGAGCTGGGTAATAAAGTACCATTCTGTCCAATGGTTGGCTCTGAGGTGTTCAGCAGTGAAATTAAAAAGACCGAAGTGCTCATGGAGAATTTTCGCCGTTCAATTGGCTTGCGCATTAGAGAAACAAAGGAAGTTTATGAAGGCGAAGTAACTGAGCTGACGCCTGTTGAAACTGAAAATCCCATGGGTGGTTATGGCAAGACTATCAGTAATGTAGTAATTGGCTTGAAGACGGCAAAAGGTACCAAGCAGTTGAAACTTGATCCCAGTATTTTTGAGTCATTGCAAAAGGAGAAGGTAGAGGTGGGCGATGTCATTTATATTGAAGCGAATAGTGGCGCTGTAAAGCGCCAAGGACGTAGCGACACGTTTGCTACCGAGTTCGATTTGGAAACAGAGGAATACGTGCCTTTGCCGAAGGGAGATGTGCACAAAAAGAAAGAAGTAATACAGGATGTGACGCTGCATGACTTGGATGTGGCTAATGCACGACCACAAGGCGGGCAAGATGTGCTCTCAATGATGGGGCAGCTAATGAAGCCCAAGAAAACTGAAATAACAGGTGAGAGCATTTTCATTTCATTTCATTTCACAATTTACTGTTTTGCCGAATCTAATACATTTTCAATTTCTTGCAGATAAATTACGCATGGAGATTAATAAAGTCGTTAACAAATATATCGACCAGGGTATTGCTGAACTGGTACCTGGTGTGCTCTTCATCGATGAAATACATATGCTTGATTTGGAAACATTTACTTATTTGCATAAATCACTTGAATCGCCAATAGCTCCCATTGTTATATTTGCAACAAATCGTGGACGTTGTGTTATACGGTATGTTTGCATAACTACTTTCGTTTTATAAAACTCACTTTCTTTTATTCCCACAGCGGCACCACAGACATTGCCTCACCTCACGGCATACCCTTGGATTTACTCGATCGTTTACTTATCATACGCACCTTACCATACTCATCCTCAGAAATGGAACAAATTATTAAATTGCGCGCTCAAACTGAAGGTCTACAGTTGGAGGAAACCGCCTTTAGTAGACTCAGCGAAATCGGTAGCACATCCACATTGCGCTATGCTGTCCAATTGCTGACGCCAGCACATCAAATGACCAAGGTGAATGGTCGCACACAAATCACCAAAGATGATATTGATGATGTACATTCCTTATTCCTTGATGCTAAGCGTTCTTCAAAGCATTTGTCGGAGAAGAATAATAAATTTATGATGTAATGAGAATGCGCGGCAGTAGACATGGAAAAGGATAGTTTTGTTTAATTTTAAGTATTTCTTTTTTATTTCCAAATATATATTGAAGAATGTATAAATTCATTTGTCTCAAAAATATATATACTTTATAAACTATACTGATTCTTGTAACAGACTTATTAATTTAACGCATGAATTCAACGACTTTCTCTGTGCAGGCATTTTAAAAAAAAATTAGGATTTTTAACAGTTTGTAAAAAATGTAATAATTTGACTTTAATTTCTTACATCTATAAACACTTTTTCTCTTAAATCTATGATATTGAAATTAGTAAGTAAACAAGGTTTCAGCTAAATGTTTAAGAAAAACCGAGGAAGTTTCTGATTTTAATAAGCAATAACATTAGAAATTTCAAAAATACTTATATAAAAATAATCTAATGATATCTGTGAAGATTAATACCGTCCAAGTCACTTTAATAATGACGACTTTAGCAGTCAATTTAATTTTATTTGCGTCTTTCTTTCCTTGAAAACAAATGAAATTTTTTCAGCTGAGATAGAGGGTTCTTGAATAAAATTCTGAGATAGGGCGATATTTTGTAATAGATTGATCGACTACTCAGCAAATCGAAATAGAACCTTCTATCACTCAGCCGCCGATGTGTCGAAGTCAATATGATATAAAAATATTCGCTTTTTTTGATACATACATTTGGTAATCAGCATAACAGGATGGCGCTCACAACCTCCAGTCACCCTGCTGAGCCTTTACACTTAAACAACTACTTTTCGAAGATACGTTTGGCGTACTTTGAGACGTTTTTTTCACAACTGCTTCCCATATTTTCTTTTCAAACGCGCTATAAAGCTTGCAACGCATCTCTTACGATGTTTCACAAAGCTAGTTGAATTTTTACAAAATCGCTTACATATATTACAACGATGAGAAGGATTAAATTTCGAATCACGCGGTCTTATAAGCACCATTTTGCGCTCTAGAGTAAAAGTAACGCAAGCGCGTCTGCGTTGTATACGTGTGTGATGCTGGCGTAGGTGTTCATTGAATGCATTACGCGTAAAACAAACTGCGCCACACCAAAATATTGGACACTGTTCGTGTGATCTGCGTTTCTTTTTACTTTTCACTTGACTCTTCCCGGCTTTACAACGATGCTTAGACATTAATATTTGATGATCAAATTTTAAGCCACACAAATGACAAAGCGTCGACGGACCCCAATGAAGCGCCAAATGTGACAGCATACGATCCATACTTATCTCAATTTCGCCACATACCATACATTCTCTAAGACCATTCAAATAAAATATACTCTTTTCGCGTGAGTATATTAAAAATTCTTGCTTTTCCGTCAATTTGTTTTCATTTAACACATCATTGTTGTTGTTGTTGGTGGTGGCGCTTAACTCTTCAAAAGCTAAATCGTCTTCGATGTTACATTGGCTGGCAACATCTTTAGTGTTTATGGGAATCTTGGTTGTTTGTACGGCACGATCGCGATAAGGATTTATAGAGTCAGTGTTGATTTCTATATCAGCAGTATCAGGTTTCACGGTTGTAGCTGCATCTGCAGTAGCAGGTTTCACGGTTGTAGCTGCTTCCCTAGTATCTGGTTTCGCGCTTGTAGCTGCATCTAGCTGCTTAGGTTTTGGTAGTATTATCTTTTGTATAGCTGGAACTCTTTGAAAAGTGGGTTTCTTTTTAGCGGGTGCATAGTTTATTTCTGTTATTGGTAGTAATGTTTGTGCGGAATAGATGTTATTTTGTGTGGCTATCTGCTCGGTGATAAAACGTGTCTCGACCACTATCATTTGTGGCACCTCTAACCAGAAATTCTAATGACAAAAAAACATACGAATATGAAATGGCGACAGTTATTGGACTATACATGTGCGGTAGTAACAATACCTTTGATTCAGGCGATGTCTTTGTATTGATTCCGGTTAATGGGCGACCGGTCCATTGTAGTTGTTGTCTGATCGTTTGATCTAGGCTGACCATTGTTAGACCTCTTTCACCTGTGCGTAATATCGTAATTAGTAGTTAAGAAGCTCAAACATTACATGGCAAACACCACTACTCACCTGGATTGTCCAGTGACACCGATTTGATGATCGGATCACCGCCGTTTTTTATCATCTTGCTCTCTCTTGTTAGCTTTGAAAAATATTATTCATCACTCGCCACTGTAGGCTTTATTAAGGTACGCCAATTTAGCTTGAAGTTTCTGTTGCTACAACGCTCCAAAATAATTCTTTGCGGCGCGAATTTTCGAAAACAATGCAACAATAAACAAGATTTGGAGATGATATCGCCAACAAATTAACTCTTGCACGCGTATTTTCTTTGTATGTATATCGACTTTTCGATTAAGGCTTGGACATATATCGAGTAGTGGAAGCACCAAACGAAATAATCGAGTTGAGTATTTTATACCACGTTCACAGTAAGTCCGGTTTTACATTTGTCAAGTATTGCTTTCAACTCTGCTGGCGTTCTCTTTTGTGTTTTCGATTCGCGTCTACACTTGTAAATTTTTCTTGAAAACAATTATGAAACGGAATGTGAGCGTACAAGGAGGAGGGAAAGGGATAGCGAGAAAAACTTGAAACGAGTTGACGGTACGATTTCAAGTGTACTCTTCCCCTCTCTTCTCACCCCCTTCGCCTATGTCGCGGCAGAATTGAATTCAAGACTTGAATAGTGTAAAAGGGGTGTAATAGTTCACTTACACCGCACCAAATTTGGCGGAAATTGCAAATTTGACGCTTTTTTCATACAAATCTCATTTTCCAAATTTGGAATTCCATCACAATTGGCCTCATTTACCGAACAATACAATCCACAGTTCCTCAAAATAGCAACCCTGCCTGTGTTCCACATTAACGATTGCCCAGCAAGAACCTTAATGGGTAATAACTTTTGCACTATGCACAGCTGTAAATAACAATTTCAACTAGTTTTTTTTTTTAAGAAAATTGGCCAAATACACCAGGAAAATACAGAAGCCTTTTTGACTATTATTTTATTATTTTACTACAGGTGTTTAAATCATAACCGCTAAAGCATTTTCTTTCGGTGACTTTTTGTCCTGGTATAAGATTCTGGCAGGGAAGGTGAAGCCAAATGCGAATTTCCCAGTTTCGAACTGGATCATTTGAATTCGCCAAATTTGGTGCGGTGTAAATGTACAATAAGCTCGACCCTGGTCGATTTACGTATTTGGCCAAAGTGTCAGTAAATAATAATTTCCTGTAAATATACACTTATTTATATTTTTACATATTACATATTTATACGTTTATTTATTTGAAATTTTTCTTTCTTTCAACAAAAGAATATTTATTTTTCTTGTTTGCTTTGCCATTTTGTTTAGGATTTCTTCAGGAGTTAATTCAATAGTAGAGTGTATGTTGAGTATAGCCAACCCATTCATCCTCTCCTGGCCCATTGTACTTCTTAGATAAGTTTTTAACCTTCGAAGGGAAGAGAAAGAGCGTTCGCTAGGAGCAACGGAAACTGGAAGCGTCGCAGCAATTTTTATATATCGATGTATCGTAGGGAACAAAGACACGGAACAATTATTTAATGCATCAATGAACGTGCTTGATCGCTCCTCCTTTGCGATTGTCAAACAATGCCTGAACAAGTTTTGCTATGTTTTTTATTATGGCGTTATACAGAAAAATATTTTTGATCATATTTTCATTTGATTTACTTGATGAGAGATTTCTTTCATTGTACTTTTATTGAGAGGTGGGTAAAGCCGCGTCAAAACTGTACACGTGTTTTTAACTGATCTCTAGAATTTCAACAACGATGTATAGGTAATGTCGATACAAAACTACACTTTTCGAAATTGCTCTTCGTTTTCAAGAAATCGAAAAATCAGAATCAGATACATTATGGATTTTGGAATAGTTTTCATGGCTATATGACACAAGCCATTTTCACTATTAATTTCCCGAGTATTTTCCTTCAATTTTTTGTCTAGGAAGAAGAGCGACATGTTTTTGTTTACATAAAAATTGTTCAATTTTTCTGCGCTGTTTTTTCCACAAGAAACACTGGAAAATGAAGTATAAAACTGTTTGAACGTCCATTGCATTTATTTATTTCATAAACAAGATGGTTCTTACATAAATTAAATTCACGCACAACCCTTTGAAATGTAAACAAAAAAATTGCACATAAAAAAAGAAGAAACGTCTAAGTGCGAAATAAGAAAGTAAAAAAGAAAATTCACTTTGAAAAAAATTTAATTTTTCCCCATACAAAATGTATGGGAAAGTGCGGGTTAAGTTAGAGTGCTAATTTTTTGCAAGGCTTATTTTCTCCTCAAAACCCATAGTTTCAGGGGGTAAGACCGAAAATATATGAAATTTAGTTGTGATCCTTTACAACTCAGAAAAAGCCAGAAGTAAACCGAAACGCCCGAAATTACTAGCTACTAATCCCTTAAGTCGGTTAGGAACAGATTTTTTATTGTTATATGCACCTTAATTTATTTATTTATTGAGTTTTTCTCTACATTACTTTTGTGACTCCGGATTATGATTTCTGGTACTGAAAATCGACTTTTGATTCCTCTCCCGACTTTTTGCGACGTGTTTTTTGCAGTTTTAGTTGGATAGAAAAAAGTACAATTTCCAAAATTAAATATCAATTTTTCTTATAAATTTCACATATTTATTGTTTTTGAGTATTTTTAGGGTCTAAAGAGAATAGAAGAGTAGAACTATGTTTACTCTTTTTCCTAACTTTTTGCGTTTTAGCAACAACTTTTTTTCGTCGCCAAAAATTGCCAGCTTTTGGAGAAAATTGGAAACGAGATGGCTAAAATTGCAGAATCGCAATAGTACCTGTCAAAAACAGCTGACTTACATTATCTGATTCATCGTTTAAATATGCCAAAAAATTCAGCAAAGATGGAGATTTATAGAGATTTTAGGAGATAGAGATTAAGCATTAGCGAAAAATGGAATTCATGTACAGGAAACGTTGCCGGTGCCCGAAAAAACGAGGTTTGTCGGCCATCTGAACACGTCATAGTGTACCAACTCTAACAAAAACAGAACTAAAACTATCGATTTTTAGTATCACGGTTGCAAATAAAAGTAACAAAAAAAGTTTGCAATAAAATTTAAACATTCAAGTAAAAGTAGATCGGGAAAATATACCTAGCATCTAACAACTAAGCTTTTTACTATTTTCAACTTCCATCTCAATTCTAAAGTGCGTTAAAACAACAAAAATCGATGACAAATACTGCACTACATTTGTTTACAATAGCAACCCTACAAACATTTTAAGCAGCGCCGCATTTTTCACAGCGCAACGGCTACGCTTCAGTCGGCTTCGTTCACCGTCTCGATGCGGTTTGTTTTGTCTGATTGGAATTTTTGGTGTTGCGGCGGTGCCTCAAAGTGCTTCATACAAACAAACACATACATGTTGAGAATGTACAAACAAATGTCAATTAGAATCTGACCACAAATCCAACTACGCCCAAAAATAGTTTGCATAAAAAAGGTTATTTTTGACAAAGTTGAAGTGAAAATGTGAAGAATTGCAAATGAAAAGTTTGATAGAAAGCTGTATTGTGTAATTTAAGAAACGTCTGGCGCATGAGGATTTCATTGTAGAGCGTGAATGGTAGTGGGCAAACAAACGAAGTTGAGCAACAAAAAAAACGCGTACGACGAATTGGTGCAGTGTAGAAATAAGAAATCTAAATTTTGTGCATTTGTTGTAATAACAGCAACAGTAGTAATAGTGAGCATAAAACGAGCTACCAACAAAATCCCTAACTGCCTATCTACCTGTATTTGTTGTTGTTGTTGTTGTTGTTGAAGTATGTGGTCAATGAGTTTAACCTTGTTGCTGTTGTAACCAGTGTTTCACGATCTCCATTCTGTGTGCTTTGCATTATAAACGCCAATCCAACAGTGCCACTCAAAATATAGCAATAACAAAAACAAAAAAACACTCAATATACGCATTCGACGAACCACCCACGCAAACGCCCAAAATTAGATGGGTGACGAATTTGTTGTTGCAGCAGCGTAATTTTTAGTTGCTATTCATCGTAATTATTGTTGTTGTTTTCCTTTGTTAAACATCGATATCGCATTCAGCTTTTTTTTTGTTGGCTCTGCACGCTACCGCTGTTGCTGCTTACGTCAACGTCGACTGCGCGGTCGCCTAAATTTTTTGACATTACGACATTGAAGGAAAATAAAATAAAATAAAATAAATAATTAAAATCAAGTGAATGATAACAGAAGCGAAATAGCAATACATAAATAAAATAAAAAAATAATAAAATAAAAAATAAAACAAATTAAAAGAGAATAAACTAAAATAATAATAAAAAAAAATAAAAAAAAAAAAATTAAATAGTGAATAAAACAAAATCGGCTGAGAACTAAATTCGGAAGTGGAATACAACTCTACATAACTATTGGTAATAAGGCAAAGATTGAAAGTGCTAATATCATATTGCTTACAGATAGGTATAGTGCTTCTATAAGGAATACTTAAATCGTAGCGCATTTCCGGCAAGCAAGCATGCCAAGTTTCTTAAAATTTATGCATTAAAAGCCGCCATAGCGTGAACAAGCCCTAGTCCGTATAAGGAAAATTGGGTGTGGATCGGCAACTAATTAAAAAAGGCAACTTAAAAAAAGAGCTATGCGAAGAGGCAAACTGCTACTGAGAAAAATTTAAATACCAACCTAGTGCATAGTGTGAAAAGTGAAGAAAAAAAAATTTGCATTATAACATAACGAAAAATAACGATATTCAAAAAAAACGAGTTTGCTCTTCGTCGCCCCCCCGCACTAAATAGCTCATCATAATCTTCAACAACGAACCAAAGTAAAAAGCTCAACAAATTGATGCTGCATTTTAAACTGGTATGTAGATGAATCTCCTCTTATTTTCCACTTGAACAGATTTTTTTTTATATTAATTGCTTTAGCTCTCCGTGGGGATCCCGAATGAAAGTGATTACGGCCATTAATAAACTTTTTAATTGATTAACATACACGCACGAACATGTATCTACATTAGATTGGGCTATGCACATTTTCTTGTTTGCAAATTATAAGTATTGTTATTATTTAGAATGGTCAAAAAATACTGTACAAGTTTCAGACCTTAGTTAGTAATTTATAGAGGTCTGTAATTGCTAGCTGAAAACCATACTTGTTTAAAGACCGTTACTCGGAGAAAGTCAACTGACGAACATTTTCATTCAAAACTTTTTTTGTGGGGAATTAAATTTCCTACCAAAATGCATCCAGCAAACTAATTTTACTTTAATGATTTTGCTGTTGCGGAGAAAAATTGGGATCAGCCTCTGAAAATCTCAAGTGGCAGTGATGACCTCATTGAAAACTTAATTTTTTTTTAGCCTGTCTAATCTATCCGTCAAGCCAACGAAAGATGGCTGCAATCCCCAGGGTGTCGGATATCGAAACAAACCTGGCCAAAATGGGATCCTAAGAGGTCTAGACGCATTTATGCCCTAACTAGGAGGGAAATCTGCATATTGATAGGGGTATTAACCGGTCACTGCCTCATTGGTAGGCATGCAGAAAGGCTAGGTGTGCCCTACCGACGATGCTGCAGGAGTTGCAAAGATGATGAGGAGGAGAAAACAGTGGAGCACCTCATCTGCAACTGTCCGGCTTTAAGCGGCGGGAGAACGCGCTTTTTGGGAGTTCCGTTCCTGGATAGCCTAAGCCAGATCGCGGAACTGGACATAAAGGACTTGATGGCCTTCATAAAGTCATCTAAGTGGTTCGAGGAGGAGTAACGGTGTCGGTTTAGGAGTGTCAGGGATTTTCCATATAGCTGGATCCCGGGACTGACTTTCCTTGTGTTGGTGGTATCACAACGGGCCTTTCAAAACTGGCCTAAGTGTGCCTCTGCGGCAGCCACTTGAACCTAACCTAACCTATTTATTTAAATACCTTATATTCAAAGTTTTTTTTTCTACAAATCAAAAACATCCAAACTTAACAAGTTAAAATTTATAAATATTATTTCAAAACCTACGGCAACTCATTTATTGAAACAGCTTTTGGAATTCCCCGGTATTTTTATACAATTTTATAATTTACCAAATTTTGCAAGATTAATAATTTAGGTATATGCAATAACTAGTAAGTGCTTAAATTATATTTTTTTAGACTAAGCTATCGTAAGTGATGAATAGGCATATTGTCACTTGCGAAGCGAATGAAAATTTCGGCGAATTTCGCCGTCTCGAATTGTAAGATGCGATTCTCTGGCGAATTCGCCAAAAGCTGGCGAACGAGTAGCGAAAATGAATTTTTGTGTATTATCACTAGCGAAAAATACAAATTCGCTTCGCTAGATCTGTCAAAATATGCCGAATGTCAAATTTTCTCGCTTTTGCACGTGTTTGCATTTATTTCGGTAAAAAAAAATACAAAAAAAAAGAAAGTGAAGCTATTTAAGAAAATAAAAGTGAGTATTTAATAGCATTAAAGAAAACAAAAGTGAGTGTATCATATTTTTTAACCTCAAGATGAAACGCACAACACCACAGCAGTTCCAAAAGCTGGTTACGCTAATGAAAAATAATCCAGAAGTCGCAAGAGGGCAGGGGAATTTTGGGTCCACCAAGAGGAGCAGAGCGGAGTTATGGGAGCATTTCGCGATTGAAATCAACGCCTTAGGTCCTCCAATCCGTAACGGGCCCGAGTGGAATAAAGTAAGACGTAGTGGTCTGCACGAGTGATGCAAAGGAAACGGGTGCGGCACGGGTATCCTAGCATCGTACGTGCAGGCATCTAGTAATAACTGCTTTATGTAGGGCTGGTTCCAGCTTCAATCACTGCCGATGTACTACAGGTGTACTCAAGAGAAAAGTAAAATTGGTATTAGTTTCCTTTAGGGGTCAACTGCTAATAAATTAGCTAAAATTATGGGAGATAGCTCAAAAGACGGGTTTTGGCCTTTTGGATCACGAATCCGGAAGCGCTTTTTTAATTTTTTGTTTTAGTGAAAAGTTATGGTCAAAAACCGAAAAATGACCCGGGTCCGATACCAAAATTGGGGCGGAATCCATGGTATTTATGTGCGAAACACCTTTCTGATTTGGCGGCCTTCGGCCTCGCTTATAAAAAATAACCCTGGGCTATGCCATCCCAAGTCCGGACGTGTGACATAACCGTGGCTGCCGCCACGGCGGGACTTTTTTTCAACGTTTTTAGGGACATTCTAATAAAATTACAACAACCACATGAAAACTTGAAACTTTGATTGCAAATATCTCTACAGAGAAGCAAAATATTAAAAAAAGCGCTTCCGGATTCGTGATCCTGAGGCTGAACCCCGTCTTTTGAGCTATATCACATAATTTTAGCTAATTTATTAGCAGTTGACCCCTAAAGGAAACTAATACCTTACTGTCAGTGACAGTGTCATTGTAGAAGTCGGTAGGAGTCAGTACTGTCTATATGGTCGCCGCCTGAAGCTCATACTGAGGCAGTGATTGAAGCTCGAAAAAGCCCGTACTCTCCGTGACAGTAGATAATTATTTATATATGTATGTTTCCTAGGTTTGGCTAGATTATAAATTGAAGCTAAAAAAAAAGATTTCCACAAACCGCAAGGAAACAACAGCCACTGGAGGAGGGCCGTATCTTCAGGTAAGCTTGTCTGCTCTAGAGCGAGAGGTAGATGATCTCCTCCAGCTCCAACAAGCCGCCAACCCCACAGGGAATTTTTTTGGCACCCCCAGGGAGAGACCTACCGCTAGAGAGAATGAATGTCAGTTCGAAGAATCCGAGGGTGAACAAGGTACTCAACCACCACCGCCATCAACAATGACACCAACAATGACGACGCGTCCGGCCGAGGGTGAACAAGATACTCAACCACCACGTTCATCAACAATGACACCAACAACGACTCCCCGGCCTAGGTTGACCGTTGACGATCGTGAACAGATTCGACTAAAGGCGCTGCAAAAGCAATCCGAAGTGCAGGATACCCTTTGCCAAGGTGTTTTACAAATTGGGAAAAAATTGGATGATATCGCCAGGTATTCAAGAAAAACATATGAACAAAAAAAGGAGGAACTAAAATTATTAAAAGAGAAGGAAGAAAGAAAGAAGGTAGAAAATATAGAAAAGAAAAGACAACACAGAGAAAAAATGGAAACGAAACTTAAGGAGTTGGAGTTGAAAACCCTTAAATACAGTATAAGGAAATGAAAATTAAAAATTCGTGCAACTACTTCTAGTTTCAGTTCTCTGTTTTTGCTTTGCTGAATTTGTGTTTCTTTTTTTTATTTTGTGATGAAGTACTGAAATCAATATGTGATTTTTTTAAAAGGACACATTTTTTGAAAATGAGTATTTGACATATTTTAGTATGATATGTTAGTTGGGGCCTTTGTGAATTAAGGTAACGAAAAAGATATTTTCTGTTTATTAACTTGGAAAAAAAAAAAAAAAGTTTAGAGTGAATACTTTTATCATTATATGATCATAACAAATAACCTAAGTGGATCTAAAAAGTTAGAGCAACCAAATGTTTAAGAAGTCTGAACTGAATACTTCGTTTTTATTTTTTTACTTTTAAGAAAAATATGAATTGAATACCTAATTTTTATTTACAGTGAGTGTTATCTTATTTGATCCACTAACATTTTTTTTTGAATTTCGGTTGAAGAAATACTAAGATAGAATTTTTAATATTTTTTAACTAAAATATAGCTAATTCGATAACAGAAACCATAAAATTATCAGAAACCATAAAATTATTGAATTAGCTATATTTTATTTAAAAAATATTAAAAATTCTATCTTAGTATTTCTTCAACCGAAATTCAAAAAAATATTAGTGCATCAAATAAACTAATACTCACTGTATTTACTTTTAATAATAATATATAAGTAATATCACTAAGTACAACAAAAAATAAACTAATAAGTTAATTTTAAGAAGTTGGAATTAAATACTATCATTTATTTATTTTTAACAAAAATATGAAGTCTGAATTATATACCTGCCTTAATTAATTTACTTTTAATAAAACATTTTATTTTAATAAATATACAGTCACTCACAAAAATAAGTATACACCCCTCTATGGGAAGTTCTCACCGATTTCGGCTTCAGTAAATTTATTTTAACTAATTTCCTATAAGAAAATTTAAGAAGATCTAATAAAAAAACCAAAAATTATGTGTGAAAAACTCGACGAATTTTCATGAAAAATTTTCAGCTTTTTCACACACTTTTACAACATAAATTTTATTTATTTTTTATTAGATCTTGATAAATTTTCTTATAGAAAATTAGTTAAAATAAATAAGCTGAAGCCGAAATTGGTGAGAACTTCCCATAGAGGGGTGTATACTTATTTTTGTGAGCGACTGTAAGTACTAGTAATATCAGTTTAATGCCCATCGAATTTATTTAATAAAAAAATATTTACTTTAATAAAAAAAATTGTTAAAACTTAAAAGTATTAAAAATTTTTGTTTCTAGTTTTATGGTAACTTTAAATTATAACCCGGCAACATATTCTACCTCATTGAATTTTAATTTAACAAAGTACAAGTTTTAAGTGGCTTAAAAATCGCGTGGGGTTTTTAGAATTTTTTTCCGGAAACTTTCTACATTCAAGGCATGAGCAGTTTTTACCTTATGTATATGCAAAATTGCACTTTGTTAGATTAAAATTCATTGCGCTGAAATGCTTTGAAAAAAAAACGTTTTTGAAAAAGTGTTGCCTTTTACACCAAAGCATCAGCTATTTGTCTTCTACGACGCTCTCCTGGTGTACCGTTGCCATCTTCATTACTTGGCTCCGAAGAAACAAGGGCATCAATAAAAACTTCTGCTTCGTCTGGGTCACTTATTCTAAATTGCTTGCAAATATTGTGCAAAGCACAACATATGTTAATAATTGATTTGACTTTATCCGGATCGTAGCGCATTTTATTATCGCTAAGGAGGCATCTGAAACGACATTTCAAAACTCCGATGGTACGTTCAATAATGTTTCTACCTTTCGCATGTTTCTTATTAAAAATTGATTCCCTAGTTCCAGACTGTGCAATGCGAAAGGGCGTTAGTAAGTATGAACTCAGCGGGTATCCGGAATCACCTACAAATCATAATAACAATTATGTTATGCAAATTTATATGTTAGTATGATGCCACAGTTAACTATGGACTAACAATTCTATTTCAGCTATTTAGTCAAATTTTCACTGTCAAACTAAATACAACCTTTGATAGTTAACTAGAGGTTAACTTACCAAAGTTGGACGGTTAAACTATAGTAATCTCAGCTTAAAAATTGAAAATCGATAGTTAACTGTGGAACGTAACTAGGTAAACTTGCCTAAGTAAATAGAGTTATCGCCGCTTAGGTGATTATCCTCTAAACGTCTTTTTAATGAGCTATTGTTCCACACAAAGGAGTCATGTGTGGAACCAGCATATCTGGCATCCACATACCGGATGGTCATGTTATGGTCGCAAGCCTGAAATATATAAATACATAATTTACTATCAGCGATATTGGAGTAATCAAATCTTTAAAACTTACAATCAACGCATTAATGCTGTAAAACCCTTTCCTATTCAGATAAAGGTGTCGATTTTCACTGGGAGCATAAATGCCAATATGTGTGCCATCAACACACCCAATCACGTTCGGTATTCCTGATTTGATGAAGAACTTCCTTTTTGCCTCCTGCTTCTCTTCTTCACTCATTTCTGTATTTATTGCCGGCGTACAAACAACTCTCTCTAAAATAGGCAGCATCTCCTTTAGAACGAGGGAAACTGTGGGTTGAGCAAGTCCCAACTGGAACTCATTGCCTATGGCTTGCTGATAACTGCCATTGGCAAAAAAACGAAGTGCGCAACAAAGTTTTAACATAGGAGTTACAGACGACGATAGGCGGCAGTGAAAATTGTCCTTAATTTTGTCCAGGACATACATGAATGCATCCTTGCTAAGGCGAAAATTCGCAATGAATCTATAAACACATTTAGATTGAAATACAATTTTCCACTTCAAGAACCAATCTGCACTAATCTTACACTGTTGGTGGAAGCTCCATGGGATTGGAGTAATCCCTTATAAAGCGCCTCTGACGAAGAAGGTTAGCTCGCTGTTCGACATTGTAACTTTCTTCGAAAAAAAGATCAATGTTGGAAATCATCACTTTATTTATTTTATTTAACACGTTTTTATCAATTTCTTACACTTTTGTTTATGCACAAATAGATATTTATTTTGTAAACAAATCAAAACATATGACAGAAACGTCAAATTCGGATGAATTTATTCAATTTGTTTGAATGGCAACATCACAAGGCAGGCGAAAAAGTTCATTCGCAACTTACAATGCAAATTTTAGGTGTGTTCGCTAACCTGTTCGACTCGCCAAATATATTCGCTTCGCAAGTGACAATATGCCTAGAAATTTATGCGATAACTGACAGCAATTGAAAATACCAAAGGCGGCCAAGTCATCCTCCAGTTATCTTAGGAGTTCAGAATATGTCCAAAGTAGGTTTGTCTTTCGCAAAAGGCGACGGGTCAACGAAATCGTTTCCAGGACAATAGGGCTAGTACCAGAACAACAACAACAACAACAACCCCACCAACAACAACAACACCACCAACAACAACAACAACAACAACAACAACAACAACACCAACACCAACAACAACAACAACAACAACAACAACAACAACAACAACAACAACAACAACAACAACAGTACCACAATGTCCTATTCACCGCAACGTAAGGGATTCATATCCGAAAGAGGACTGTAAACACTAGTAAAACCCTGAGGGGCCCGTCACACAACTTTTCTTCCGACTAGTGAGGGCAAAGTACTACTACAACAACACAAGTCATCCTCTCCTTGGGCTTTTTCCATTCCCTTAAAGGTCTCCCCTTCATCTGCTGTCAATAAGAGCCGAAGCATCTGCATTATACTCATATCTAAGTAAAGCTCGTATACCTCATCTGTTAGGTATCTATTCTGTACTCTCCGTTCGTATTACTGGAAGGGTCATACATTTTCCCCGAGTGTAAAGGACAAGACAAAGTACTTGCTGCCAGCCACGTCACCGTTGATAGTTAGAAATTTGAAACTGTGAGGGACTTCGTCTATTTGGTAACCAGCATTAACACCGAAAATTATAGGTATCAGCCTAGAAATCCAACGGAGAATCACTCTTGCCAACAAGTGTTACTTTGAAATTAGTAGGCAATTGCGAAGTAAAGTCCCCTCTCGATAAACAAAGATCACACTCTATAAGTCTCTCATCATACCAGACCTGTTGTACGGCTCGGAGTCATGGACAATGTCAAGAGAAGATGAGATGGCCTCTGGAGTATTTGAGAGAAAAGTTCTCCTGACGGTCCTTCCCGTGATGGCAACGGCTAGTATCGAAGAAAATTTAATGATGAATTTTGTTCGTCGAGGGACCAATTTACCAATGCATCAATTGTTGATGGTAGAATAAACTTTTCCGTTCCTTTTGAATTCTTACATACATATTTGAATATAAAAGACCATTACCTGGATATCTGCACTCTATGAATTTAATCTCTACCAATTGAGGGACCAACTTTATTATTATTAAAAAATGCATTATCAAGCCCTACTTACGGAACAATCAAGCTTTTATTAAAAAACAGCAAGAAAAAAGTGCCATCTTCAAGATAATTTTCTTGTTTCCTTGTAAAAGTACTTACTTACACGCTTATCATACTTACTTAACTGATTACCAACATTTCTTTCCCAAACAATACTTACTTAATATTCCTGACTCGTCGTCTTATCATCATATAGGTTCACACTTTGTATTTTACTATTCGTAAAATCTTTTTCACTCTCCTTGCCCAGCTGTCAGCAGTCCCATTGTCCGACAGCTGTTTGTCCATCTTGTCTGTTTGTTTGTCGTTTGCAGTTTTTTTTTTAAATTTCATTTTGCATATTTTGTTTTCACTTTTATTTCTTTTCTTTTCTTTATTTCTTGGTATTTATTTTCAACACCTTCCACACAGATTTGTGTTGTGATAAATTGCCGCTTTTGTTCTTCATCTCCCACATTATTCTTGGTATTTTATGTCATGTACATGAACATTCCTGTTGTAGGTATGTACTTGGGTGTGTGCTTGTTTCGTTATACATATGTAGTATTTTAATATTTAACGCCCACTAACTACTGAGCGGTTAACTTGAATAAATAAGCTTGCGGTGTCGCCATAGTGGAGCAAAGAGCAGCTATTTCTCGTGAACTGTGTTTCTGATTTTGATCTTGTCAGAGTCGATATTGGGGGTTTTTACTGCGCTCTCTCTTATAGTTCTAGTTTTTTTTATGTTCGTTAAAAACTTGTATAAATGAAATTTATTATATGTTTAAAAATGTTTAGTTGAATGGAATTGATTAAAAATTTACTCAATTCGTTGAGATAAGATCTCATAATGTAAAATACTTAAGGCTTAACAGATGGCATAGTAATTAGTCCCTGGATGATCGCTTTCCTCTGTTATTATACTAACGTATACCCCCTTAGGATTTAGTTGTTCTTGCGTTAAAAATAGTACTTCGCTCAGGTATGAGCCTGACTATTGTGTGAGCAATTTGATTTGTTTGGAAGATCTTTGGTAGTCAGTCATACTGAAATAATGTTCTTAAGACTTGCCTATCATTTCTATTACTTGAACATAAAATGTTCCTCTGTTACTCCCCTATTCCACAAAATTACAAATTCTTCAACTCCGAAAGAGCAGAACAGACTTTGTTACTCTTGTGCTAAAATATCTCAAGGTTTAATGACCCGAAAATTGCGTTAAAAATACGTGGGTATATATCTCTGTTTCTTTGTGCTATGTGTATTGTATTTGTAAATAATCACAATCATACGCGCAACGCTTTTTAATCCGCTACGATCTCATCTATATTTATTCATGCTGCAAACGAAAAACTGTTCTGGGTCCAGGAAAAATGTGTGTTTTTGCTAAATTAAATTACCCAGCATTAAATTCCTCTGTCGGCTAATGAATTTGCATGACGTACAATGAGTATATGTAGCTACATGTGTACTATCTATGTATCTATCTAAAGCAAAAACCCACCAACAAATTGGCACCATGAGATTGTTTGAAAAAACCTTACACCATAAGATATTCAAAGATACTCGAGAAGTTTGAAAATTCGGTAACTTTTTGAATAAAAAAAAAATTGTTTCTTAACATCATCATCATTTATTGGCGCTTAAAGGCCTAGGTCATTCCCTTTTTAGTGACAATTGATGATACTTCGAAACACTGGAAAAGGAGTTTAAATCATCCTCCACTCGTGTTTCCATCTCAGTCGAAATCTCTCCCTTTCTCACCTGTTGAATTTAGATGTCTGGACTAGAGCTTCTTTGTTCACTCTCATAGCATGATCCAGCCATTGGAGCCTTTCATCTTCCCTCGACGATATCATCTTCCCTCGACTTCTTCCCTCAGGACAAGTATGATGCGAGGCTTTAAGAGCTGACCTTTGTCCGTCCTTACTTTTATGTTGCCAGTCCAAAGTAACCATTGTTTTGGCCCAAGTGCTAATCCGTCGAGTTTCTCGACTGTCATTATTTTCAGTGTTAACGCTGCTTCCCCATCATAGTGACGTGACTGCCAAGGCGCAGGTGCGCTTATTCTTTCTTTGATGACAGGGAATACTTCGTCTTGTCGTTCCTCGCGAGTCCCGCTTATTTATTCAGGCCAGAGCTTGCGGCGCGGTTTTTAAGATGAAATGGTTCGAAGAGGTCCTTCCAATTTTTGACGGAGCTGTTGGTGTTGCTCAACGTCATTTGGCATAGCCGTAACAGCTTTGCAGGGAAGTCAAATTCAGAAAGAGCTACGTACAGGAGATTCCTTTTCGCACTGTCCAAAGAGGCTTTGAAATCGACAACGAGATGGTACATATCGATTATATTATCATGGGTCTTCTTTAAGGTCTTTCGTATCGTGAAGATCTGATATCGATGGTTGACTTACGAGGGCTTCAGTATGTATTTCAGACAATAACCTATATGGAAATTTATATGCGATATTTAAGATACTGATTCCCTGGCAGTCCTGATGTACGGCTCGGAATCATGGACAGTGCCAAGAGAAGATGAGATGGCCCTAGGAGTGTTTGAAATAAAAGTTCTCCGGAAGATTTATGGTCCTTCCCGTGATGCCAACGGCGAGATTCGAAGGAAATGTAACGATGAGCTGTACGAGCTTTACGCAGACCTGACCATAGTTCAGCGAATTAAATCCCAAAGCTATCTGGGTCATGTTATGCGGATGGACAAAGAAACTCCAACATAGAAGGTTTTCCAATCGACACCCGAATTCGGCAGCAGAGGAAGGGGGGGCCTCGACTGAGATGGAAACAACAAGTGGTGGACTTGAACTCCCTTGAGGGAATGACTGGCGTGCTTTGATACGAAACGGCCAAAATCGCCTTGGCGGTCAAGCGTCAATAAATGACGCAAGCCATTCCATTTCTGTACCAGAGTTGCTCAACAGCTTTTCGCCTCCGACTTTGAGCTGCTTTTCGGGCCGCTCGCATAAAAGCCGATTACGACAAATCAGTGATTAACTTGACAGCTAACCGAACAAAATACGTCAATTAAACTCCGGTAACCGGGTTGGAGCCTTTTATGAAAGCGACCCTTAGGGTAGTCCGTCCTTTCCAGGCAATTTCTTAATTTTGAACATAGCCATCCTTACTTTATCATAGTCGGGTCGTAGGACGTTATTTCCACTGTAAGGAATTCGGGTATCAGGTTCTACATACGTCTCCCTCGGAATTTTGCAATGAGGAGAAGTTACTATTCCCTTCATGAACTAAGTAGTTATGCTCTGAATGTCCCGTAACATTTATTTTCTTGCAAGAATTTGTCCAGCTCTTAAAACTTTCCGCCGAATCTTTTCGTCTTCGCATCTTCGGGAATTATTACTTTCAGCCAGGATCTCAACTCCTCACACTCACGCCTTTTTTCGTAAAAGGCGTCTCTCTGCCCTCTTAGCCATAATCTCGTTGGCCGACAGATGGAGCAGACTCGCCATTTATCACGCCCTGTTGGCCGTCATGTTCTTTATTTCTCATAATTGCTCAGCATATTTTTTGTTGGGTGCGCAAGTAAACCAGCAAATCCCATAGCAATCCCATACATACTTGGAACTTTTTGCGTGAGCTTGTGGTTCTAAAATGTGTGTACGCTTGGATGTTCCTATTATGCGTTGCCGCTATTTATCTTGTTAAGTTTTTATACATGTTTGTTGTTGTTGTTGTTGTTGTTGTCATTGGCTTAGTTTACTTGCGCCACAATTTGCAAACTATTCCGAAATGGCTGTCAAAATCTATAGCCAAAAAGTGGAACGTCCAACATTTTTTTTTAAACAATTTTTTTTTTGTGCCAAAATAAACAAAAAGCGTTTGCGCCACACAAACAAACAAACATGCAAACTAAAACAAACTACATACCCAGCCAGCAAGGTACCGTACATTTTACGAACATTGCGATTTACGAGCTATTCTCGAATAAAAAAAACAATAACAAAAGAAGCTTTTCTGTCACGTCAAACAAAAAAATTAAAATAAAAAATTTCAAACAAAAAATTTTGAACGAAAATTTTCAAACTGATATTTTAAAAGTAAATATGCTTGTAAAATATCTAATTAAAAACACAAATAACATAAAATATATCTTTTATATTATTACTAGCGTGCTGGAAGGTGGATTTGCGGAAAAAGAAAAAGGAACAGAGAAAGTAGCTGCTATTCTGGGATCTCGGGATGCCCTCTGGGTTGTATGACCCACTATTTATAAGTTGTGATGCCTAACATGTTAACCAATATCAGTATGTACTTACACGCTGGCAAAAAGGTACACAATTTTATTATTTAATAAAAAAACTTTATACCTAAAATTTAGGTTTGTTTATTTGTATTATTTTTCGCATTGAAATCAGTTGGTAAGGCAGTCTAGAAAGTCGGTTTTTCTATCGAAAATTAATTGTTTACGAGTACATTTACGATAAAAAAACGGACGTAAAAAGATTCATATACGAGTGCTTTTTCGATACTTTTACGACAATCGTAGGCAAAAAACATTTCAGAGCGAAACCGGATTCGTAGGCGAATCGTAAACGGATATCATAAACGATATTTTATCAGAGTTTTCTTCGAGATAACGTCAGTTTACGAGCTCGTTTACGATGATTTTGCTGGCTGGGTAGCTCGTAAGACAAATGTGCACACTAACTTGGCTACATTTTTATACAGGAAAAAGAAGAAGAAAAAACTAAAATACATTTAAATTAAGCGTAAATATGCGCGCTCACAAAGTTATTCACGTATGTGTGTATGCTTCTGTCTCGTTATGTGAATTTGTTGGTATGTAAATTATGGCTGTACCTACTTCCTCTCTGCTACCTCGTTTGGTTTTTTTGTTCTTTTTTTCTCTTAGAAACCGTTCATCCCGCACTGCTCTCAATCTGGCGCTTTTCAATCGCGCTTTTGGTTATGCCTCTTTATATTTTGACTAAATGACGTTAATAATTCAAATTTTTTTTCTAATATTCTTATTTTGAGTATTTAGTACATAGACAGTGGCGACAAGCGTGAAAAATCTGCGGATTAACTAAATTGGTACTGATCGTCAAGCATTTGCGCTCACCAACTCTCCTATGAGAAATTTGTGTGGTGTGGATATAATAATGGTTTCATTTAACGCGCTTTTCTGGAGTTCCAATTCTGGATACCTACGCCAGATCGCGGAGCTGGACATAAAGGACTTGATGACCTTCATCAAGCCATCTAAATGGTTTAAAAGTGTCAGTCTCGATATTCTGCTATGTGTAGAATCCCAATAACTCAGGGATTTTCCATATGACCGGCTCCCGGGACTGACTTTCCTAGTGTTGGTGGTATAACAACGGGCCTTTCAAAACTGGCATAACAGGCCGACCTAAATAAGAGCGCTCGGCGTGGCGTTTTTTCGACAACGTCAAGCAACATGCGACATACTCAAAAGAAAGCTCAAAATTGATATACATTATTTTTTGATAATTGATTAGCAATTAATTAGTTACTAATTATGTCAAATTTTCAACTTATTCCGATTTCACAGATTGGTTCCGCTAACTTCAGTCTTATTTTAGTGCAGAATGTCATAAAAAATAAAATTGTAGAGCTACAATTTTTTTTTCTGGCAATTGATTAGCAATTAATTAGCAATTAATTAGCTACTAATTCTTACAAATTTTCAACTTATTCCGCCGAACTTTCGCCTTATTTTAGTGCAGAATGTCATAAAAAAAAAACTTATTCCGATTTCGCCCTCCTTCAGTCTTATTTTAGCGGAAAATGCAAAAAAAAAAAATGTAAAGCTTTCAATTTTTTTTTGGCAATTAATTACCAATTAATTAGCTACTAATTATGTACAATTTTCAACTTATTCCGCCAACCTGTCGCCGCTAAAATAAGGGACGTCAATATTTACAGCAGCAACGGAAAAATGTGTAGAAAAATACTTGAAGCTCATTTTTATTGCCACCACTGTGTACAGCAGGAATGATATAATTCATTGTGGTAAAATGGGTTCTAAACATTAAGTGGTATATTGAACAATCCATTGGCGAAAATTGCATGCAATTCTATGCAGCGCTTTTTGAGTGATGCTCAAACAAACGGGGAAGGGAAAATTCCAAATTTTTTTTTTTGGTTTCTATCATTCCAGAATTAATTCGATTTCTCTTATATTGCCATTTACGAATATATAATATGCAAAGCCTTAAAAAATTATACCCAAAACTCAATCTCTGCAATTAAAGAACTTTGGTTTCATTGGTGAAAATTGCAAGCAGCTGCTTACGCCATTAAGTGCATCGTGCAGCACAATTTCCTACATATAATGTGAATTCAATATTTGCAAAGTCGTTTTACATTACATGCAAAATATAAAGTAATAGCACTCTCTCATTAGAAACCACGACAATAAATTTCGTTAATTGCATAGCAACCAACTGAGCGCAAAAGCTAAAAAAAAAACGAGCAAACTATCAATTGCAAACAAATTGGTGTACCATTAACCAAATCACAAACACACACTCGCCTAACCAGCTCGCCAAAAAAAGGTCTAACTAGCAAACTAAGTAAGTAACTAACTGTTAATGAAAAGTTTTCTCCTACCAATTACATATTTTAGCACAATTGTTCAATTAGTAACACTTACCGATTGCAACTGTAAAATGCCAAATGCGGGTACTCGTGCAACAAAAAAAAAAAAAAAAGTGGAGTAAAAAATTTAATAAAATGACACAAAAAAATTAGCCACATTTTGTTGCAAAGCACTTCTTTCGTTGCATACCCAGGCACTCGTGATATTAAGCAAAAGCGAACGAAACTTTAAATCGACAACTTTGCAAACGTGCAACATGCAACATGCAA
>CAXKVI010000001.1:10958982-10966482 GCA_964058755.1 Campiglossa producta | reverse complement strand
AGGAAGCGCGCACACAGATTTTGCTTTGTAACCAAGCTGTGATTATAAACGCCCAACGGTGACGAAAACTAAGTACCTTTGTAGTAGTGTAGGTTGGCATTAAGTAGAGGCTTTGAAATGTGATAGGTGGGCGAGTGAAGTGCGACGAGCGTGGGGGGACAGGTAGTCAAAACTTGCAGCTTGTGCAATTAAGTCAGTCAGTCAATCCGTGAGTTAGTCAGTCAGTGGTACTTGTCAAAGTTATGCGTAGGGTATGAGTGTACTTTTCAGTACTTGCTTGCAATAATCATAACGGAGTGTCTGACTGACTTACTAACTGAGTGTGTGGCTAACTGCCTAGCAGAAATCTGTGTAACTACTATTGTTGTTGTGTTTTTACAGCTGTTCCCATTGTAGGTTTATTGACTGGTTGACTGGCTTGTTGGTTGTTGTTTGTAGCGCAAAATTCAGTTGAAATATGCGTGGGTGGGTGGGCGCTTGAATGGCGCTCTTATTATACTTGTTGTTGTTGTTCTTGACGACTGCGGCTTATAATCTCATTGAAACTTTGTTTATGCTCATACTATCACGAGCTCTTATAAATACCGCAGTATGCAAATATGCTCTGTAGGAATGTATGTTTGTATGCCAAGCGGAATAGCGGATGCCTTTAACTTTTCTTTTCAAGTATGTGATTCTTAACAAACCCTGCAGACAATTTAACGATGACCAAACTACCTCAAACGTTTACCCAATTACATTAAAATTAACCTGGTACTCTTATCCTCGCTTTGTAAATATATTCTATAAGTCATATATTCCAGTAGTTATTTATTATTACTCCTCAGTCATAAGTCATTAGTGAAACTTTCGTAAGTCAATTTTCATTAGTTATCAACTATTAGAATATAATTAATCATTGTCATTTGTAACTTATAAGTTATCCATCTCGAGTTCTTAATTACTAGTCTAATAATCATCAAAGTAGACTAACGATAAGGCATTTGTCAATAGTTATAAATCCTAATTATTAGTCATAACGCAGAAGTCAGTAGCTATAAGTCAATAATATAATTCCTCTGTGTCGTATTAGTCATTAGTTATTGTATTAGTCATTAGTTATTGGTCAATAGTCTATAGTTAATCATAATCCATAAACAGCAATATTTTTTTTGAGCCACAAGTCTTGAATCATCACTCTTCAGTCGTTAGTACGACTATCGTAACTCATTAGTCATTATTTATCAGTCATTAGAATATATGTAAGTGATTAGCGATTGGAGCTAGTTACCAGTCACTAGTCCCTAGTCATAAGTCACTGGTAATTGTCATTAGTCACTAGACACTAGTCAGTAGTCATTAAGCATAAGTCATAAGTCATTACAATTTTGTTTTTTTTTCATTAGATGTAACTTATAAGCTATCAATCATTAGTCCTTAATTTCTAGTCTATTAATCGACAAAGTCATTAGTCCTTAGTCAATAGTAATAAGTTCTAAGTCAATCGTCAATAGTCGTCATTAATCATTAGACTTTCAATAAGCAGAAGTTAATAGTGACAAGTTAATAGTCATAAGTCATTGGTAACAAGCCAATAAATGAAACACTGAAGATGGCGGATCGCCGAAACCGGTTTGTCCTTAGTAATAAAGTATTAGTCATTGGTCAAAAGTCATACAAATAATAGCATGAATGTAACTAGTGACTACATAGTCTCTTTACTGAACACACGCAAATTTTTGCTACAGAATTTTTGGTAAAAATGCTTTTCTGAAGCTATGGGATTGCATGCTTTTGCAGCTATTAGAATAGCCCCCTACTGTCTGGTCATATTGATGCTTCTTCTTTCTTTTTTTGTTGGTTACGCCACTACAACTTTGAATTGGCATTTCTATAGAGGAAAAAGATAAAGCTGAGTAGTGGAAGACAAGGCCCGGATAAATGTGTAGACAAAACGTAACTCAACGTTTTACGGAAGAAAGAAAGCAGCGGTTGCACAAACAAAACAATGGCGCACAGTAGCGGCAAACACCAACTGCATTAAAATGTTTTAACATATCAACAACAATAACTAAGTACTGTTGAAACAGCATGACAGGGCTTAAACGAAAGAGAGACAACAAAACTTTGGCACGCGATGGTATGGTGGGTTGTTTCTTGAAACAATAAGATTAAACTAAAAAAAAATAAAAAAAAATTAAAGAAAAAAAAATAAAAAAAAGTAAAAATAAAAGAAAAAAAAATAAAAAAATTAAAAAATTAAAACAAAAAATAAAATAAAAATGAGACAAAAAAAAATAAAAAAAGGAAAAAAAAGCTAAATAATACATACAACAAAAGAAAAAAATAAAATATATTAAAAAAATTTATTTATAATAAAATAAAATTAAGAACTAATAAAATAAAACAAAAAACTAACAAAATAGAATACAATTCAAAAATATAACAAGGAAAATTAATTACTATAAAATGGGGAAAATAAAAAAAAAATACAAAATTAAAATAAAACAAAAAAAAATAAAAGAGGAGAAAAATAAAAAACCGAAAAAATAAAAAAAATAAAAAAAAACAGAAGAAAAATAAAATAAACAGAAAAAAAAAATAAAAAGGAAAAATAAAAAAAAAAAGAAGAAAATTCAAAAAACAAAAAATAAAAAAACAGAAAAAATAAAAAAACAGAAAAAAATTAAAAAAATTAAAAAATAAAACAACAGAAAAAAAAAAATAAAAATTAAAAATTAAAACAAAGCAGAAAAAAGAAAAAAATTAAAAAATAAAACAGAACGGAAAAAAATAAAAAAATAAAGAAATAAAAGAGCTCAGAAAAAAAAAAGAAAAACAATCACAAACTGGAAAATAAAAAAGGAAAAAATAGGAAAAAAAAAAATAAACAGAAAAAAACCAGGAAAAAAATAAAAAAAAGAAGAAAAATAAAAAAAAAAACAAAAAAATAAAAAACAGAAAATAAAAAAAAATTAAAAAAAAAAACAAAAAACAGAAAATAAAAGAAATTAAAAAAAAACAGAAAAAATAGGAAAAAATAAAAAATAAACAGGAAAAAATTAAAAAACAGAAGAAAAATAAAAAAAACCAAAAAAATAAAAAAAATATACAGAAAAAATACAGAAAAAAATTAAAAAAAAAAAACAGAAGAAAAATAAAATGAAAAAAAAAAAACGAAAAAAAAAAATAAAAAAATAGATACATACATATTAAAAGTTTTTAATTCCCTATTACTGTTCTGTTAAGTAAAAAAAATGAACTTACACAATTTTTTTTTTTTGTTTCTTTTTATGTGCATCTTGACGTAACCTTTGCATGAACTCCATTCTATTTATACAATGCCTGTAGCTTAACAAACGAAAAATGCGCTGTACTATTTATTTCTATGTACTTGAAGTTTTGTATGAATGTTCAAAAGCAAGGCAGTATCTAACAAATATATCCTTTACCCTACTTAGGCTTTCGTTTTATGGATTTTCTGTGATGTAAGTGCATACAAAAGAAAATATTATTAAAAAAATATATATGCTACATATGCGAATTTATATACGCACAAACACACAAATAGTTATGATCAAAGAGATGAAGGTAATAAAGACATTTATTTAAATGTGGAAAATTAATACAGCAAGAGATAATAGGAAGAAATGTAAGTATTTATTCCTCAAACATTGTTGGAGCGCTCATAAGTTAGGAAAGCGAAGAAGATTCAAAACTCAGTAGTATTGTGAGAAAAATAAAATAATATCGGGTACAAAAAAAAAAAACCACTGTTATACTATCAGACCTTTTGTATTAACTTTTAAAGATCTATCATTGCTAGATTTAGATTTCTTTAGAATGATCTCCATGCAGATCAACTCTACAAAAAAATTTTATCTCCAAAGTTCGATTAGGAAAAAAACGTTCACTCTCTTTTCGATTTAAAGTTACTTTGCCATGACAGCAAGAACACCTACAAAGCCACATCATTAAAAGTACAAAAACAATTTGTAAAAGGAAATGTGTAACAACTTTCCTTGAGTTTCCCGCATTCCAACAAAACTCACCAACATGTTAATTAAGTGCATATTCAACTGTTGTTAGCGTTACATTGTCTCATCTCATATAGGTATGTATGTATTTGTGGATATACGTCACTCACATTAGTCAAGTTGCTGATAACACTTTTAATTAAGTTCTTGTTGCTTGTTGCGCTTACAGCTCGAATTTCTATTTCTATGCGTTGCAAATGTATGCAACAAACTTAATTGATTACCATGAAACATGTGCTTGTAAATTCAATTTGCTTCGTTAGTGTTGTTATTAACTTGCTATTTTGTGGTTTTCATTTTTTGCTTAGAAAATTAAAGCAAAAAAAAATAACATAACTTTTTTAAGAGGCAAAAAACGAAAACAGGCAAGCACATTGAATGTAAGAAAGAGTAGGCAGCTTTAGAATTTTTCTCTAGACCGAATGAGCGACGTGATTTGAAGACTTTGCTAGAGTACCTTAAGAATTGCAAAGTATTTTTTTCATATGTACATTGTTTGGGAATGAAAAAAAAAGTGTTTTTTTTTCTTGCATTTTGTACGTGAATAAGTGAGACGCATTTGTATCGTTGCTTTGTATCTTCACTATAGAGAACAGAACAGCGTTGGGAAAATTGAAAGCAGCCTTTATTTCCCTTGAACAGGTAGTAAAAAAATGAAAAAAAAAAAATAAATAAATAAAATAAAAAGAAACTAAAAAAGGGGAAAAAAGAAGAAAAAAATAAAAAAATAAAATAATAAAATAAAACAAAGTAAAGGAAAAATAAATAGGTAGTAGAAAAAAATGAAAAATGGAATATTAAAAATAAATGAGGAAGAGTTTAAAAAAAAAAAAAATAACAATAAAATAAGTAAAAAAAAATAAAAAAAAATAAGATAAAGTAAAAGAAAATAAAAAAATAAGATAAAGTAAAATAAAATAAAAAAATAAGATAAAGTAAAAAAAAAAATAAAAAATAAATAAGAAAATAAAAAATATATATAAAAAAAAACAAAAAAAAAAAAAATAAATAAAAAAAAAAAAAAAAAAATAAAAAAAAAATAAAAAATAAAAAAAAATAAAAAAATATATAAAAAAAAACAAAAAAAAATAAAACAAAAATAAAATAACAATAAAAAAAAATTTAAAAAAATTAAAAAAAAAAATAAAAAAAATATATAAAAAAAACAAAATGAAAAAAAAAATAAAAATAAAAATAAAAAAAAATAAAAAAACAATAAAAAAATTTATTAAAAAATAAAAAAAAAATAAAAAAATTAAAAAAAATAAAAAAATATATAAAAAAAAACAAAAAAAAAAAATAAAACAAAAATAAAAAAATAAAAAAAAAATAAAAAAATTAAAAAAAATAAAAAAATATATAAAAAAACAAAAAAAAAATAAAACAAAAATAAAATAACAATAAAAAAAAAATTTAAAAAAAATTAAAAAAATAAAAAAATATATAAAAAAAACAAAATGAAAAAAAAATAAAAAAAAAAAATAAAAAAAAAAATAAAAAAACAATAAAAAAATTTATTAAAAAATAACGAAAAAAATAAATTTAAAAAAAAATTAAAATTGCAAAAATGGGATTTTACATTCTGTGCTCAAGAAAATACTTATATAGACCTTTTTTATTTTTTTTAGACAATGTTCTAGGGCGTCTGACAACACTCCCCTGGGAGAGTGTACCTCCACTTCTTATAGCATTGACTTTTAATATATAATATGTATATCAAAGGCAATAAAAAGACCTATCGAATGGTATACAAATTTTCAAAATCGTATCAGCAGTTTTTAAGTATTTTCAATTATAAAAATGCTAACTTTGAACTTTAAACTTTGATAACCTTTGTATTTGTTACTTTGAAAATTTTGACCAGTCGAATAATTTTTATCAAATTAACTATTCTTTTGAGTTTTTTTGGCGAAAACAACAACCAAAATAGGAGAAGATATAGTTGCAATTTGCCTGCAGTCACACTAAGCAGTGTTTGGTGTAATGGTTACACACTGCGGTTTAGAAATTCCTAATCTCCTCTCCTTGGTTCGATGACCAGTAAAGGTGATGATCCTTCAACAAGATCGAAATTGCAGTCATCGTAGTTTATATTGTATGTAGCAGTTTTCAACTTGTTTTCGCCAAGAAAAACTTAAAAGAATAATTTGATAAAACTTATTCGACTGGTCAAAAGTCCACAAAATTTTCAAAGTTCGTAAACATAATGGGCAATAATAATAATAACTAAATTTGTATTTGTTGTTTCTCCCAAAAAGTTATACTCATCTCAATATATGGATCCTCATCATTTTTTTTTTGTTTGGTAGTTGGAGCTATACCGCATTTAAGCCAAAAAATTAATTAAAAGAAAAAAAAAAAAAAACGAAAAAAAAATAAATAAAATAAAAAAAAATAATAAAATGAAAAAAAAAAAAAAATTAATAAAATAAAAAAAAACATAAAATAAAAAAAACATATAAAATTAAAAAATCAAAAAAAATTAAGAAAATGTAATAAAAAAATAAAAAATAATAAAATAACAAAAAATTAATAAAAGAAAAAAATTAAATAAAAATCGACAAAAAAAAAAGACGAAAAAAATTAAATTAAATTAAATATAATAAAGATTGTAATAAAATACGACCAAATAAGATGAAATAAAACAAAAAATATTAAAAAAAAAACTAAATACGATAAAAATAAAATAAAAGAAAAAATAATAAAATTAAAAAAAATTTAATAAAACAAAAAAATAAAAAAATAAAAAAATTTAAAGAAACTAAAATAAAATAAAAGAAAAAACCATAAATAAATAAAAAACGAGAAAATAAAATAAACGAAAAATATAAAATAAAATATATATATATATATACCAGATTTTGTTAAAATGCAGTAAAATAAGATAAAGTAAAGCAAAATAAAATAAAAAAAAAAAAGAATTAAATAAAAAAAAAAAAAAAAAAAAAAAACAAAAAAAAAAAGAAACGAAAAACAAATAAAAAAAAAGAAAATCGAAAACAAAATAAGGAAAATAAAAAAAATACTATAAAAAAATTAACAATTGAAAAATTAAATTAAATGAAATGAAAAAATTTGTTAATCCACTCTCATACAGTAAAGTTGGTATTACCTGAAATTTATTGCATTCGCTACTTTAAGTGACCAATATTCAATTCAACAAAAGTGTACTACATATACGTTCTCTCTTTCGACTACTGAGCTTTTATTACTTTTTCGTGTCATAAGTGTAATAACGTCTCCATTATTGTTTACTTTTCGCATTTACTCTTTGCTTCTACGAATAAAATTGCACTGCACATTTATAGACACATTGAGCAATAAACAGGCTGTAGTAAACATTAGGGATGTACTTCTGCTTTTTGCATTTAAACATTTGAGTATAAAACTTGCGCTACACCGACGCTTTCAAAAGCATTTGTAAAATGTCCCCAACATTTTCTCTAGTCACCCGCAAGCCCCTTTAAACAATTACGCTTAATTT
>CAXKVI010000001.1:10906482-10948982 GCA_964058755.1 Campiglossa producta | reverse complement strand
TTATTTTATTTTATTTTATTTTATTTTATTTTATTTTATTTTATTTTATTTTATTTTATTTTATTTTATTTTATTTTATTTTATTTTATTTTATTTTATTTTATTTTATTTTATTTTATTTTATTTTATTTTATTTCATTTTATTTTATTTTATTTTATTTTATTTTATTTTATTTTTTTTAATTTTATTTTATTTTTTTTTTATTTTATTTTATTTTATTTTATTTTATTTTAATTTATTTTATTTTATTTTATTTTATTTTATTTTATTTTATTTTAATTTATTTTATTTTAATTTATTTTATTTTATTTTATTTTATTTTCTTTTATTTTGTTTTATTTTATTTTATTTTATTTTATGAAAAAGTGGCGACTATGCTCGTGCTTGAAGTTCACTTCAACTTGAATGCAATTTCCATCATAACTTTATTCATTGAGTAGATCATTTTGTTTTTGTTGTTGTTATACAAACACATTAAACCTTTTTGCTTTTGTTAATTTTTGCAAGCAAAAGTTTTCGTTCTATCATTAAAAGCAGCCATGAAAACTACCTTCCTTAAAGATACATATATAAATACTTATCGCAAGTACATAAAACATTTAAAAGCATTTTCCTTGCTGCTTTACCTTTGCGTGTTTCAAGCTGCAACCGCTTGTGTGTGTGTGTGTAGCTTTATGACTGTGAAAAATACGCAATCACAAATTCTGTGAAGTGGAAATTTATTGAATTATTTATTTTACGAAATCATAAAAATTTTACCTGTAATTTTGTTTACGGACGATTTTGGTTTTAATGTCATGCAAAGTTTATTCGTCAAAGGACAAATTGCAGATAAAGGACGTAAACGAGTATTATTCATTTCTTTATGACATTTGGTATGGAAAATTTACCTGTTTTTCATTCTCTTACGCTTGCATAAAGTGCTATGGAAAATATGTTAATTTCAAGCTAAAAGATTTTTATTTATAGATCCAAGAATACGGAGGTGAACTTTTTTTTGGATTTGTATTTTCTTCAATAATAGTCCAGTAGTTGTAGGAAAATTTAATTTAATTTAATTTAATTTAATTTTATTTTATTTTATTTTATTTTATTTTATTTTATTTTATTTTATTTTATTTTATTTTATTTTATTTTATTTTATTTCATTTTATTTTATTTTATTTTATTTTATTTTATTTTATTTTATTTTATTTTATTTTATTTTATTTTATTTTATTTGAATTTATTTTATTTTATTTTATTTTATTTTATTTTATTTTATTTTATTTTATTTTATTTTATTTTATTTTATTTTATTTTATTTTATTTTATTTTATTTTATTTTATTTTATTTTATTTTATTTTATTTTATTTTATTTTATTTTATTTTATTTTATTTTATTTTATTTTATTTTATTTTATTTTATTTTATTTTATTTTATTTTATTTTATTTTATTTTGTTTTATTTTATTTTATTTTATTTTATTTTATTTTATTTTATTTTATTTTATTTTATTTATTTTATTTTATTCTATTTTATTTTGTTTTATTTTATTTTATTTATTTTATTTTATTTTATTTTGTTTTATTTTATTTTATTTTATTTTATTTTATTTTATTTTATTTTATTTTATTTTATTTAATGGTGCCACTAGGCGTATACGTAACATTTCATTAAGAGAAAACTCATACCAAAAACTTACATCTTGAATTTAGATATATTATGTTTTTCTTTCTTTATTTGCTTTGCCAACTCTACTACTGGCCTCAGTGTTTTGCTTGGAAGTGCTTCCCAAGCATTTTCATTAAAACTTTTTAAATTGACAAAATTTCAAAAATCCCCTTAATATGACTTCCTTAGTACTCTATGCTGTGTGCTTTGCGCTATTTGCTAAATCCCTTTAGTTAATTGCCATTTCTGAGTAGTTACGTTCCTACATCTATAAAAGTACAAAGATCAATTAGAATGTGATACATATACATACATCAACCAGAGTTACTAATGTTGTATGCTTTGTCAACATCTTTACGAGAACGTAAGAACACTTCATTATCCCAAAAATGAGTGATATATCACTTCAAATATATATTTTTTCATGACATATGTATCTTAAAGTAGAGTAGATATATGTACGTTCTACCAGCATTAGAAGACTTTCGGTTGCCAAATACTCAAAAAAAAAAAAAGTATAACAAACCATTTTCTTAAAAAAAAAAAGAAACAATTTAGCACGATAGAAAACCAGCGTCAGTGTGCGTAAAATTCTGTTTGTATATCAATTCAAGCATGCTTGTTTGTGTTGGTACTTAGTGGGGGGAAAAAAGAAATATCTTCACGCTTGTATTTGTATTTGAGACCAGCCAGCATACACGTACCTACATATTTTTTTTGTGTTTCGTTGCATCCTTGAGCTGTATGACAGACTTGCCATATCACAATGGCGTATCATCTTTCCAAGATACAGAACATCTTCGACGTTGCTTTCGTCTGCTTTGCCTCCTACACAACCTCTTTCTCAGTGCATGTCATTGTCGACAGCATCTTCAAGTTTTAAGCATCTCACTATCTAACTATGTCTTAATCCAGTTTTGTGTTTCTGCTTTCTAGCATAAATACAGAGATTGTAGATGTCTGTATGCATGTATGTATATGTGCTAGAAGGTAAAATACGAGTACGAGATTTAATTTTCTTATTTTGTTTATAAACTTATGTATATAAATGTATCCTGCAGGAAATTAAATTAACTATGCACACACATCTACTTACTAATTTTTGTTTAGACTCAAATGAATGTGAATTGGTGTGTAAGATAATTTGTTCTAGATGCTCATCAGTAAAGACATTCTAATCCTTCATTGGCATTAGAAAGAATTTACTATTTTTATAATATTTTATTTTAATTTAGATTATTTTATTTTATTTTATTTTTTTATTTCCATTTATTTTATTTTATTTTATTTTATTTTATTTTATTTTATTTTATTTTATTTTATTTTATTTTATTTTATTTTATTTTATTTTATTTTATTTTATTTTATTTTATTTTATTTTATTTTATTTATTTTATTTTATTTTATTTTATTTTATTTTATTTTATTTTATTTTATTTTATTTTATTTTATTTTATTTTATTTTATTTTATTTTATTTTATTTTATTTTATTTTATTTTATTTTATTTTATTTTATTTTATTTTATTTTATTTTATTTTATTTTATTTTATTTTATTTTATTTTATTTTATTTTATTTTTATTTATTTTATTTTATTTTATTTTATTTTATTTTATTTTATTTTATTTTATTTTATTTTATTTTATTTTATTTTATTTTATTTTATTTTATTTTATTTTATTTATTTTATTTTATTTTATTTTATTTTATTTTATTTTATTTTATTTTATTTTATTTTATTTTATTTTATTTTATTTTATTTTATTTTATTTTATTTTATTTTATTTTATTTTATTTTATTTTATTTTATTTATTTTATTTTATTTTATTTTATTTTATTTTATTTTATTTTATTTTATTTTATTTTATTTTATTTTATTTTATTTTATTTTATTTTTATTTATTTTATTTTATTTTATTTTATTTTATTTTATTTTATTTTATTTTATTTTATTTTATTTTATTTTATTTATTTTATTTTATTTTATTTTATTTTATTTTATTTTATTTTATTTTATTTTATTTTATTTTATTTTAATTTATTTTATTTTATTTTATTTTATTTTATTTTATTTTATTTTATTTATTTTATTTTATTTTATTTTATTTTATTTTATTTTATTTTATTTTATTTTATTTTATTTTATTTTATTTTATTTTATTTTATTTTATTTTATTTTATTTTATTTTATTTTATTTTATTTTATTTTATTTTATTTTATTTTATTTTATTTTATTTTATTTTATTTTATTTTATTTTATTTTATTTTTATTTATTTTATTTTATTTTATTATATTATATTTATTTTGATTAGTATTTTATTTATTTTAATTTATTTTATTTTTTTTATTTTATTTTATTTTTATTTATTTCCTTTTTATTTTAGTCCATTTTAAGATATTTAATATTAAACGAATCCAACCAAAAATAAGTTCTCTATAAAATCATCTCTATTGTACTCAGCCCTCACCTGAGAGCTTATACAACTAAATTCCCGCAGTATGACCACCACACAATCCTCCTATACGCTCGGCTTACTGCTCTGCGTCTTTGTGAAAATCAAAGCCGCTTAGACGCGCTGGTGGGACGATTTTTTTCCTACACTTTTACTTTTGCTTTTCTGCTTTGCTAAACTTTTCATGCTTTCCACTTCTTAAAAGTTTTACTTATTATATTTTTTTCTAATATGTCATACCTATACATACGTATATTTCTTTACCATATAGCTGCGGCTTCCTTTGTAGTCGAAAGTCTTCATCTCGCTCCTCCTCCTCCTCCACACTTGTTTTGCCTGTTGTTGTTTTTTTTTACAATATTTCATATATTTATTTCATGTTTTGCTTTGACCCACATACACACTTGTCTGCTTGTTGATAGTTGACGGCCACCATTTTCACACCCCACCTATGGCGGACCATTCTCCCACCCGTTTGTAATAATAATTTTTAAAGACCTTACTGCTATTCACTTGTTCGATTTATTCCTATACGTCATCATTGTACGGTTCGCCATGTTAAGTCTTTTTCTTCTATGTTTGCCATTTGTTCCTTGTATTTTTTTTTATTTGTATTGTTGTAAAGTGTTTTGTCTTCATCTAAGTATGTAGGTATGTTTATGGTTTCACTTTTTATTCGACTTGGATTTTTGCTGATTTTATATAGATTCGTTTCTTTATTTGTTTATACTTATATTTGTATCACAAATCTTATGATCCCTTCATTTTGTCACTGTTATTGTAGTTTTAACTTTTTGTTCGATCACTTTTATTCTACGAAAACGGTGCTCATAAAAGAACTGAATAATATAATATATGAGGAGCTTCAAATCAAAACGCAATAAATATATACTGAATTAGTGTACACTTATGGTATTTTGGCTTCATGCTCCTCATATTAAATATGTTATTATTGTGATCTGAGTCGACGCGTAAAATTCTCCTGATAATCAACAGTTATGTTTCGAAAATAAAGAAACAAATTGAGGAACCTCAAAACTAAAAGATCATTGCCAGAAACATCAAAAATACAAACAAAATCAATAGTAACGGAACGCGAAAGCACCCAACTATGATGAAAACAAAACTAGAACATAAAAACAAGAAAGACGTGAGCGCAAACTACAATATTAAAACTAGAAACATCAAGATCAAAATTAGAACACCCAAGAACATCACACAAGCCCACAATATAGACATTAACAACATATCAATGGTAGTATCGAAACTAAAAGATTATGATGGGAAACAAAGCTATAAGATAATAACTAGAAATTATAAGAACAAAACTTAAAAAATGAAATAATAGAAATAACAAGAAAATAAATTGAACAAAAACATAAACTAAATCCACAAGAAAATATATCAAAGAGCATTATCGAAAGAACATAAACTAGAAACAGCGGAAATATCACGAAATAGAAGGATCAAAGCAACATTAAAGCTCGAAGCGATATTTCATAACCCAAAACAATAAATATCGTATCAAAAAAAAAAAAAACTAGAAGAAGCTATTTACTTAGAAACATAGCATAATCTTATAATTTTACTTGAAGAGCTATACTTGGGTAATCTTCTATACCCAGCCAACAAGATACCTTACATTTTACAAACATTGCGTTTTACGAGCTGTTCTCGAATCAGTAACAACAAAAACCAAAGTACGTTTATAATAAAAAAACGGACGTATAAACTCGTAGGCACTGAACATTTTAAAGCGAAACAACATTCGTAGGCGAATCGTAAAAGCTTTCGAAAACAATATTTTATCAGAGTATTCTTCGTTAAAACATGTATTTACGAGCTCGCTTACGATGATTTTGCTGGCTGTGTATATATAAAATGGGTATGTATTAGCGTATGGACTCAAAAACTACTCGACCGATTTTCTTAAAATTTTCGGTGTAGATTAGTAGGAACCTGGAGAATGTTTCTGTAAAGTTATTTTTAGGGAAGTTGACCCGCGACCGCCCTATACGAAACTATCGTATAAATGGCTTGATTTACTTGAAATTTGGTATGTAGGTAGCGTTATGCTTAGGTTAAAGTATGCTATGATTTTTCTTCCGAGACGTGGACCAGGAATTGATCTGTTCTAAACAAACGTATTTATGGCTCGATTTGCTTGAAACTTGGTGTGTAGGTAGCTATATGCTTTAATTAAGATATATGATAAATTTTCTTCCGGAAAGTGGACCCAGGATTGGATTTACTTGAAGTTTACCAGGGTCCGATATATTCCGAACAATCATATTTATGGCTCGATTTGCTTGATATTTGGCGTGTAGCTGGCGTTTCACTTTGATAAAATATAAGACAATGTATCTTCCGAGAAATGGTAAAAATTTTATTCACGTGTTTTCCTTTGGCGTAGCAACGCAGTAGTCATTAATATCGGATGCGGCTCTACCGATTTGGATGAAATTATATTTTTAGTTAGTGTACTACATTTTAATATTTTCAGCCTAAGGACGGCTAAGCGGAAGATCACATTATTTCAGAATAGTTTTGAAGAACGCTCTAGCTTAGAATTTTATTCAAGATTCCTTATCTCAGCTGAAAATCTATTACTTAGTTCTGTGATAATGTTTTAAAACCAATTCTAATATAGGGCGTTCTTTAATCATTTGCTGAGTAAGCGTTATATTACACTCAGTCGTCGATTAGGTTCTACAAATGAATCATCAATTATGTAGTTAGCAACGTGAATCATAGCTGATTTATCAACTTAAATTCAAATACTCATAAAAAAAAATCGCCAAAGCAATAAATGGCACAAACTCATTCATAAAAATTATTGTACAGTTAGTTATAAATAGTACAGTACAGAAAAGTAAATGTCATCACAGCAATTTGTTCACGGGATGGCTATTCACATGTACGTGTTTTTTCAAACAATGTAATTAGCACGAAAACTGGTCAGACAAGTCAAGTGGAAAACGTATTAATTACTCTGCGACCTACTACATAACACTGTAAATACATACATACAAACATATGTACATATAAAAGTACGACAAAAAATATGCGAGTAAAATACAGAAAAGTTTACGATACAACCACCCACACCTCACACTCACAAGTTGAAAAAAATCGCTTTTGGGACACAGCAAAACGACGTCATTAAGGCCTTCATATTAATATATATACATGTACATATGTATGTGTGTCGCTCGCTTACCCCTTTGCACTCTTTCTCAGTAAAAAATCACGCCTGTGACACAACAACCGCGACTAGCTAGGCTGCCTGTCATTGAGCATATTTTAGTTGCAGGAGCAATGAAATGAAGTAATTAAGAGCAATTTTCTACGAAAGCAAGCAGGAGGAAAAGTGTGAAAAACTTAAATTTAATAGCATAAGTTTCATGTACTTGGTGTATATTTATGCATTTTTTATTCAAATTTTTTTTCTTGTTTTTTTTTTTTTTTATACGAGTACTCGTTGTTACTTAATATGGTTCAGAGTGTCTTTGTGGGACATATTTAATGGGTTACATTTTTTTCTTTTTTTATAAATTTCTTCTTCTTTGATGCTATGAAACTGAAATATGTAAATGTGCCTGTAATTTGCTCTTCGTTACCATAATCGACGATTGTCGTTAGCTAGTGGGCGCATCATCAGCAACTGTCCTCCTTTTGAGGCGGTGAAAGCATGCAACAAACAGACCATGAAGCACTAAGGGATCATATTTTCCTCTATCCTTTCCTTCCTTTGTTGTTTGCCAATTGCTTTCTTCCTTCTAAAATATTGCTTAATGGAAGTTTATATGCGCCTGTTGATGGGTATCAACTTGTTTCCAGCCTTGAAACATCGGAATTATGTCATTATGCATACATTCTGGTCAATAAGTTCGTATACTAAGTTAAAAGTTTTTTTATGCTAAATTTTAACAGCTTTGAAGTATTAAAATTTATTTGAGTTCATAACGTTTTTTTTTTAACTCGTGAATTTTGGATAGTTTTTTTCTTACTTTCCTGTCGCCTTAATCGATTGAGGGGGCTGCTTTTGTAATAAGACAAGGTTCTGCCAAAGAAAAAATGTAAAATTTTGGTGAAACACTGACAAAAACAAAAAAAAAAAAAAAAAAAAAATAAATACAAAAAAAAAAATTAAAAAAAAAAAAAAAAAAAACAAATAAAAAAAAAAAAAAAATAAAAAAAAAAAACAAATAAATAAAAAAGAAATAAAACAAAAACAAAAATATAAACAAAATAAAAAAATAAAACAAATAACAATATTATTAATTCCAAAAAAAAAAAAAAAAATAGAAAAAAAAATTAAAAAAAAAAAAAAAAAAAAATTAAAGAAAAATAAAAAAATAAAAGAAAAAAAATTAAAAGAAGGAAAAAAAAATAAAAGAAAAAAAAAATAGAAAAATAAAACAAAACAAAAAATAAAAAAGAAAGAACTCAAGCAAAAATATGATCTGCAAAAAAGAAGCTTTCAGAGAAAGAATAAATCAAGAGAAGTAAAGACTTTTGGTATCTGCTAATTATCCCATAATTTTTCCCTTCTTTCACTATGTTATCAGCAATTCAAAAAAAAAAAAAAATAAAAAAAAAAAAACAAAACAAAATAAAAAATAAAATAAAACAAAAAAAATAGTAATATTAAAAAAAAAAAAAAAAATATAAAAAATTAACAAAGTAAAAAAAGAATAAATATTAAAAAAAGAAAAAAAAAATAAATAAAAAAAAATTAGTAAAAAAATAAAAAAAAATAAAACAAAAAAATTATAAAAATAAAAGAAAAAACAAAAATAGAAAAGAAAGAACTCAGATTCAAGAAGTCTATAAAGTAACAAAACCCAAAAAAAAAACAAAAGAAAATAAAAGTTAAAATACAAAAAAAAAAAAAAAAAAAAATTAAAGTTAAAATATAAAAAAAAAAAAAAATAAAATTTAAAATACAAAAAATAAAAAAAAATAAAGTTAAAATTCAAAAAAAAAAAGAAAAAAATACAAAAAAAAAAAAAACAAGAAATAAAAGTTAAAATACAAAAAAAAAAACAAGAAATAAAAGTTAAAATACAAAAAAAAAAAAAATAAAAAAAAATAAAAAAAATATAAAAAATATAAAAAAAAATAAAAAAAATATACACAAATAAAAAAAATATAAAAAAAGTAAAAAAAAATAAAAAACTCAGTGTTTAACAAGTCTATGAAGTGACAATACTTAAAAAGACAAAAAAAAAAAAACAAAAAAATAAATAAAAATAAAAAATAAGAAAAAAATTAAAATAAAACACAAAAAAGACAAAAAAAAAAATCAGTGAGTTACCATTCCGCTGTGTACAATTTTGCATTAAATTCTTTCTCATAATAACAACACTGTACAACAAAATTGAAGTTTTTGAAAATACCACGGGGCTTCTAAACGATTTCTAAAGCTTTTAGTTTCGCTGCCTACCGGTTTCTGAAAAAACTTCCCTCTGGAAAGAAACTCTGACTTCAGATACGGATTGTAATTATTGATTAAAAAATTAAAATAAAATAAAAAAATTTAAATAAAATGAAAAAATTAAAAAAAAATAAAATAAATTAATTAAAATAAAATAAAAAATATACAATGTAATAAATTAAATAAAACAAAACAATATAAAAATAAAATAAATTCAAATAAAACAAAAAATATAAATATTTGATAAAAAATTTAAAAAAAAAATTAAAAAAAAAAAAAATAAAAAAAAAAATAAAAAAAAATAAAAAAAAAAATTAAATAAAGTTAAAAACCAAAATTAAAAAAAAAAAAAAAAAAAATCGATTAAGAAAAAAAAGAATAGAATAAAACAAAATAAATTAAAGTAAATTAAAAAAAAATAAAAAAATAAAATAAAATAAAGTAAATAAAAAAAATAAAAAAATAAAATAAAATAAAATAAAATAAAATAAAATAAAATAAAATAAAATAAAATAAAATAAAGTAAATAAAAAAATAAAATAAAATACCACAAAATAGTTAAACGAATATATTTTAGTTTTGTCTAAGTCTTTTTTCTTCATGTTTATCTCTTCTCTTCTATTAAGTATTTGTTAGGAAACTGTTTGAGTTATGCTCAACACTAATTTGCCCTATATAACCACTAAACCAAAAAAATATTATTTACTCTGCTGTGAAATTTCTTTTTTTAATTAAATTTTATTTTTTGACCCCTTTATTTTGACAAATCATGATTTTAGTTGACCTTCGTAGCAACTGTGGTCATTACTTAATTTGTGCTGTTACCAAAAAGCTCTTTGTGGTTATGTACAAATTGATGTTGGGTAAACGTTTATTTCCTGATAAATACATACGTGACCAAAAAGGAAAAAAAACTATTAGCAAATTTTCGGCTTAAATAAAATAGAGTTGATCTGTTTGGTTGTCAAGTTTGCAGCAAAAACATGATCTGCAAAAAAGAAGCTTTCAAAGAAAGAATCGAGATAGGTATAGACTTTTCGTATCTGCAATTTATCCCATTTTTATTTGACCCTCATAAGTTTTCCTTTCTTTCAAAAAATTTCACTTCCCAAGCGTGTTTGAGGCACAAATATTTGTCCTACTCTGTCAGCGCTTAATATATGTATGTCACCTTAACTGTGCAACGTTCGTCCACTATTGAAAGTGCCACTCAACCAAGCGTTCGCCCAGTCGTGTGAGGGCGGTTGCCACTAAAGGCGGAAGGCCATGAAACTTTGTGCAACCCATTGAGATAGTACGCTTGCACGTGAATTGGACAAAACATAACTAATTTGAGCGCAGCTGACACATACACGTACACATAAAAGCACAGAGAGTGACAAATCCCGTGGACAACACGGTTTTGCGAAAAATTGCCCACGCGAAATTGCTTGCCTAACATTGACGTACAGATGTTCATTTGACTTATAGAGGAGGCGGGCATCGCGGATCAGTGTTCTGGGGAATGTTTTCACGCTATGCAAATTTGTGACTAACTCAAGTCACTTTGACTTTGCTCGCTGAATGAATGAAAGCTTGCTGCAGTGAGCGTATGGATGTCAACTTTTGGTACACGGACGCTAACTTCCCAAAAAAAAAAAAACGGACCAGTCAAGCAAATGCACAAATACCAACGTTAGAGCACAAAAAACTTTTCCACTTTACGTTGCTTAAGTGAATTTTGTTTGTTGGGCGTATTTTGCATTTCTCTATACATAAAGACGTACATATATTTAGATTCTATGGAAACCTTGGTTGGACGTGGGTGGTTCACATGCTCAACTATGTGGGATCTTGTTTTATAAATGCAAGCGTTGGCATTTTTTTTTTTGGTGGCACAACACTTTATGGCGAGATAGCAACTACATTTAAAAAGTGAACGGATACTTAAAAGGTTTTGTTTGTTATAGAGGAAAAAAGTCACAGTGAAGGTTTTTGAAAAAAAGTCTATTTTATTTTTTCTTATTTAATTTAATTTTTTAATTTAATTGTATTTTATTTTATTCTATTTTATTTAATATTTTTTATTTTATTTTATTTTATTTTATTTTATTTTATTTTATTTTATTTTATTTTATTTTATTTTATTTTATTTTATTTTATTTTATTTTATTTTATTTTATTTTATTTTATTTTATTTTATTTTATTTTATTTTATTTTATTTTATTTTATTTTATTTTATTTTATTTTATTTTATTTTATTTTATTTTATTTTATTTTTTATTTTATTGTATTTTACTTTCAATTAAAAATCAAATAAAAAAATTAAAAAAATAGAAACAAATAAAAGAAAATAATAAATAAAAGAATAAGAAAAAATAATAAAAAGTAAAAAAATAAAAATAAAAAAATATAAAACAAAATAAAAAAATATAAAACAAAATAAAAAAATAAAAAAACATAAAACAAAATAAAAAAATATAAAACAAAATAAAAAAATAAAAAAATAAAAAAAAAATAAATAAAATAAAAAATGAAATAAAAAATGAAATAAAAAAATGAAATAAAAAATGAAATAAAGAATGAAAAAAAAAAAAAATAAATAAAAAAATAGAAAAAAAATAAAAAAAAATAAAATAAAATAATCTTATCTTATTTTATTTTATTTCATTTTATTTTATTTTATTTTATTTTATTTTATTTTATTTTATTTTATTTTATTTTATTTTATTTCATTTCATTTCATTTTATTTTATTTTATTTTATTTTATTTTACTTTATTTTATTTTATTTTATTTTATTTTATTTTATTTTATTTTATTTTATTTTATTTTATTTTATTTTTTATTTTATTGTATTTTACTTTCAATTAAAAATCAAATACAAAAATAAAAGAAATAGAAACAAATAAAAGAAAATAATAAATAAAAGAATAAGAAAAAATAATAAAAAGTAAAAAAAAAAAAATAAAAAAATATAAAAGAAAAAAAAAAAAAAATAGAATAAAAAAAAAAAAAATTAAATAAAAAATGAAATAAAAAATGAAATAAAAAAATGAAATAAAAAATGAAAGAAATAAAAAAAAATAAAATAAAATAATCATTTTTTTATTGTTTTATTTATTTTATTATTTTATTTTATTTTATTTATTTGTTATTTTATGTTTTTAATTTTTTTTATTTCATTTCATTTTTTTTATTTATTTTTTATTTTATTTTATTTTTATTTTATTTTATTCTATTTTTTCTATTTCAATTAAAAATCAAATAAAATAAAATAAAAAAAAATTAAATAAAAAAATAAAAAAAAATTAAATAAAAAAATAAAAAAAAAATTAAATAAAAAAATAAAAAAAAATTAAATAAAAGAATAAAAAAAAATAAATAAAAGAATAAGAAAAAAAAATAAAAAAGTAAAAAATAAATAAAAGAATAAGAAAAAAAAATAAAAAAAGTAAAAAATAAAAAAAAATAAAAAAAGTAAAAAATAAAAAAAATAAAATAAAACAAAACAAAAAAAAAAAATAAAATAAAAAAAATTAAAATAAAAAAAAAAAAAATTAAAAAAATTATAAAATAAAAAAAAAAAATAAAATTTTATTTAATTGAATTTATTTCGTAAAAATTCAACATTTTCACAACTCTTCACCACTGTGCGCCCAACTTTTATATCAGGCATCGCCGTCTAGTGGCACTTTTGGCCCACCATCATTTATGGGTGCTTAACCGCTTAAGCAATAAAAAAAAAATACCAAACCAGATTCGCAAGAAAAATACAAAAAATCATTGCAATATTATTCTTGGAATGTGATCCTTTTGTGGCCCGCAAAAACAAACCAGATTCTCAAGAAAAAACGCAATATTAATCTTTGAATACCGCTGACTTGTAGTTGTATTTCATTTTTTTTCTTGTCTAATAATTCTTTCGAGTAATTTTTTGTTAATTCAAGAACGATGTTGTTGTACAAAATATAACGTTGTTGTTGTATGGCCCATTAGGTCGAAAGCCCTGGTGACCCCTGTTTTATAGCATCAACTGCCACCGGCAATTCAAGCTATGTAGTAGATTCCAATGTTGCTCTATTCATTTATCCGCACACTTGCTTGAAAGCAACCAGCTGATGGCTATGCATGCATGAACTAGGATATCAAGCGGAAATTGCTAAAAGAAAACAACCCACGCTAGCTAGACTACCTTGAACTATAAACGTGCGAATGAATCCTTTATGTGGTCGCTTGGCAATTCTTATGCTTAATACAAGTCACTTACTGGCTAGGTGCAACTTTACCTAATGCTGATAAGACTTTAGAAATGAAATTTTTATATTCAAAACGCTAATGATGATGATGGATGATAATGATGATGATAATGTTGCCGGTGATCATAATATGCTGAATGAAATGGTTGTGCTATACATACATACATAACAACAATAGTTTAGGCAAACAAGCTATAGTGTCTGTGTTTAGGAAGATCAACGTGCTATACAAACTTTTGCACGGATGCTGCCCGTTGTAGGGCAAACTAAGCCCGTTATTGTTTTATTATTTTGTATTTGATTGCTGTTATAGCATTTACTATTCATTTTCCTTTCATATTTACACTATATTGCGATTTTATATTAATTTTTGTTTTGATTCCTTCATTATTATGCGGCGCTTGCAGTGTTATTGTTGTTGCTTTTATCAGCGTGCAAGTGTGAGTATTTCGCACATGAATGGAAAATGTTAATTTGCTCTGCATAATGTTCTACGCTTAATTAACTGACTGACTGATGTGCGCTGCATGCCCACACACTGATGTACATCTCTTTTTACAGTGTTGTGAAATAAAAATGCATCATTTATTGTATGTAAAAAAAATAACAAAAAATATAAAATTAAATGAAATAAAATAAAATGGAATTAAATAAAATGGAATAAAATAAACAAAATAAAATGAAATAAAATTTAAATAAAAAATAAAAAAGTAAAATAAAAAGAATTAAAAAAAAAAAAAAAATTAATTAAAATATGAGATAAAAAAAATAAGAAAAAAAAAATAATAAGACGAAAAAAATTAGATAAAATAATAAAATAAAATAAAATAGAAAGAATAAAAAAAGAAAAAAAAAAATTTGAAAGATAAATAGCAAAAAAAAAAAAAAACAATAAAAAAAAGAAAAAGAAAAAAAGAAAAAAAAGAAAAAGAAAAAATAAAAGAAAACAAAAAAAAAATAAAAGAAAAAAAAAAATTAAAAAAAGTAAAAAAGAAACCAAAAAAAAAAATTAAAAAGAAAACAAAAAAAAAAAAAATGAAAAAGAGGAGAAATAAAAGAAAAAAAATTAAAAAAAAAATTAAACAAAAAAAGTAAAAAGAAAACCAAGTAAGGAAGTCTAAGTTCGGGTAAACCGAACATTAAATACCCAGCGGTAGTTTTCATATGATTTCCGTAATATTCCATTTCGGAAGTGGGCTAAAAAGTTACGACCAGTAAAATTTTCAGAAATGCCTCCCTTAAAAGTGGGCGGTGCCACGCCCACTATAAAAAATTTATTGAAAACTCATAAGAGAATGACCAGGGGATTCACCTATAAAATTTTATCATTTTAGGCATTTCAGTTACCGAGATATGTCAATTTAGGTGATTTTCGAAATTTTCAATATCGAAAAAGGGGGCGTGGTTATCATCCGATTTCGCCCATTTTCAATAGTAACTTACCTTGGCCAAAAAGTAACTTGTATATAAAATTTCATGTAAATATCTCAATTTTTATTGAAGTTATCGTGTACACGGGCAGACGGACAGACAGACGGACATGCCTTAGTGAACTCCTCTAAACTAAGAACTTTCATATATGGAACTCTATATATGTATATCTCGATTATTTTGTATAGTACCGTTATGTGGAAAAAATTATAATACCCTTGTACTAGAAAAAGTTAAAGAAATATATGTAAAAAAAAAAAATAAAAAAATTGAAAAAAATTAAAAATTAAAAATTTAAAAAATTTAAAAAAATTAAAAAAAAATTAAAAATAAAAAATTTAAAAAATTTAAAAAATTAAAAAAAAAATTAAAAAAAATTAGAAAAAAAAAATTAAAAATAAAAAGTTTAAAAAATTAAAAAAAAAGTTTAAAAAATTAAAGAAAAAAATTAAAAAAAATTAAAAAAAAAATTAAAAAAAAAATTGAAAAATTAAAAAAAAAAATTAAACAAAAATTAAAAATAAAAAATTGAAAAATTAAAAAAAAAATATTAAAAATAAAAAATTAAAAATAAAAAATTAAAAAAAAAAAATAAAAAATTTAGCTCTTATTATTCAAAATTTGTATGAAAATGTCATTTAAAAAAGGGGGTTAAAATATATTAAAAAAATTAAAAATAAAAAATTTTAAAAATTAAAAAAAAAATTAAAAAAAAAAATTGAAAAATTAAAAAAAAAAATTAAACAAAAATTAAAAATAAAAAATTGAAAAATTAAAAAAAAAAATATTAAAAATAAAAAATTAAAAATAAAAAATTAAAAAAAAAAAATAAAAAATTTAGCTCTTATTATTCAAAATTTGTATGAAAATGTCATTTAAAAAAGGGGGTTAAAATATATTAAAAAAATTAAAAATAAAAAATTTTAAAAATTAAAAAAAAAAAAAATTGAAAAAAATTGAAAAAATAAAAAAAAAAAAATATAATAAAAATAAAATAACAAAATTAAATTAAAAAAAAAAATATATATATATATAAAAATGTGAAGAAAGGTTAATAGTGAAATTATTCTTTAATATTTAGTTTTTTTGCTATTATATTGCACACCAATGTATGCACAAATGTAAGTGGTGTACTTTGTTGGACTGATTGACTGACAATTGACTGCAACTATGTTTATACTTGTATAAGTGAAACAAGCGAAGGAGGGATCTATAAATGTTTGCTTGGATGCCAACACAAAAATTCTCACAGTTTTTCTTTATATTCTTGTAAAAAAATGTTGCATCTCAACGGTGAGTACTGAAAAGAATACCCTTTCTAACAGATCGTCGCTAAACTTTATAGATAGTCTGCATAAGGCTTTATAATTTTTTTATAATCCATTTTTCTTTGGCTGAGATGTCGTTCAAAAAAAAACTTCTCTTGAATGCACCAAAAAAGAGCTCAAGCCTCTTTCATGGTCTTATTTAAAATTCAACCAAGGCTTTGCTCCATCTTTGGAGGACCACTCGAAAATAGTCTTCAGGTATGGTGCAATTACTCCTTATGCAATTTGAAAAAGTGAGTCAACGACTTTTTGTTGGCACCCTCGTACACATAAGTAGGTATAATAAGCACCTAATTGCAGATAGTTGTATAGCAAGTTCCTGGTTCACTAAGTGGAATTAATGAATGAAAAGTGTGTATGTATGTATGTATGTGGCACGTGTTGGGCGTTAGCTTCCTTTTCATCGCAACATACACACATTTGCGCACACACTAACAAATCAAGGTTTTCACCTGCCTTTTCACTAATTTAAATGAATTTTAATTATTCTCATTATGTAATGTTGCAACAACATTTTGTATTTGTTTTACGTTAACACTCGCTTGATGACTGCAATAGCAACATTTTTCATGAATGACGTGAGTCATTTGCCATTTACAAAAAGCCAGTTGGAGCGCTTGACGTTGACGTTGATTTTGTCATTTATGATGAGCGTGCAATGTAAATTTATGGCACATTAAAGAGAACAAAAAGTCAACATATAAAAATGTATGTATGCATGTATTTATAAATATACTCGTTTTACATGCTATCATTGTATATAATTTGTATATTTAATCAACTTTGCGCTGTTGATGTCGTCGTTGTTGTCGCGCCTTCATCGTCACTGTATTCATGACTTTTGCTAGCTAGCGGTTTCGCTTTTGAGGTGCTAAATGAGTTGATATTTGTAAATAAAGTTATATTCAATGTTTACATATGTACATACATTTGTAATTTGATGAATGCGCTGTACAGGTGATAAATGTATGCGTCACCGCTGGTTAAACAAATGTTTTATTTTTTTTTAAATTTTTTTTTGTAATTTATCAGCCAGATACCTACTTAGCGTAGGTTGTGCACTATCATTAAATTTGATAAATATATGAAAACACAAGCACTACAAAAAATTAGAATTACAAGTATTTATTTAATAATTATCTATGTAGGTACTACAATTTATTGGAAATATAAATTTTTACTTATCTGCTAGAGCAAAATATTTTTTTATTTTTTAGCTAATCAGATATTATGATTTCCTAGATATCAAAAAGGACGTCCCTTATTTTAGCAGCGACAGGTTGGCGGAATAAGTTGAAAATTTGACATAATTAGCCGCTAATTAACTGCTAATTAATTGCCAATTAATTGCCAAAAGAACAAATTTATAGCTCCTCAAATTTTTTTTATGACATTCTGCACCACCTAGCGGAAAGGAGGGTATCCGACGGTGAAAACTGCCTTATTAGAATGTATAAAAAAAGTGCTCTTTCCTCACTCCTTATAGCCAGCAATGATACTCCGTGTGAAAGATGTAGGGTGCTAATTTCCAACGCGTGGGACGTAGGTACCTCCCATACCAAATTGATTTTTGCATAGATCTTGCATAACTTATGCTACCCGAAAAATAAGGGATAAAGAAGAGGGAGTCGTTCGGTGCCATCCAAGAATATAAGCTAGTATTAAAAAGAATTCAAAAATTTATGTTTTTGTAGAAAAAAATATATATTAAAAATATTCGGATATATCACATCATCATATCACATCATCAAAAGACATCATCACATCACATCATCACATCATATGAACTCAAATAAAATTATAAATTGAAAATTTTGTTTATTGAGAATATTTTTTGTATAGCCCTAAGTCTTTGATATGGTTCGCTCACGAGGAAGAGATCAAACGGTGGTGGTGTTACAAATCTCTGCGATTTGTAGTAAGTCCGTCTTACTCATACAGTTTCTGTTTGAAAAGTATTACAATACTTTAAGTGAAAAAGTGTGTGTGCGGCAAAGTCACACCAAAACAAAATTTAAAATTTCAATATATCTATCACATCTTTATATCACATCATCATATCACATCATTATGTCACATCATTATATCACATCATCATATCACAACATTATATCACATCATCATATCACATCATTATATCACATCATCATATCACAACATTATATCACATCATCATATCACATCATCATATGACATCATCATATGACATCATCATATCACATCATCATATCATATGAACCCAAAAAAAATTAGAATTGAAAATTTTATTTATTTAAAATATTTTTTTATTCCCCTAAGTCTTTGATTTGCACGATATGTAGAAATTCAGTCTTACTCATACAGTTTCATGACATGACAATTTTTATACATAATTTTTCCAAAGAGATATATAACTAATCAGAATCTCTTTTTTTTGCATTTCAGAAGCAGTAACTTTCTGCGAAAAGTGGTAAGTAAATTATTTACTTGATACTACATACTGGTATATTGTTTATCTTATTTTGTAACATATTGTCCACCTTTCAGCTTTTGGTTAACCTTGATACTTAGAACGAGAGAGCTTTAAACTAATGTTTTCCAACTATTAGTTTTTAATGATTATTAAACTAAATTCCTGCTACTGTACAACTGCTTGCAAATTCAGATGCTTCCAATTACATCAATGGCTTTAATTAATTCAAGCTTTTCGGTTATATGACTGCCATTAAATGATAATCAATTTGATTAACAAATTTTCATAATTTTGCAATATTTGTTTTGATTATTAAATGGCCGTAAAGTCCTTTTATTGTAATTTTATTTATAATGAATTCAAAAAGCTTAGACCTACATACATACACATTTGCCATACCTCGCAGAATCAAATTGTAAATTCACATAAATACACACACGCAGGGATTTACACATAAGCATATAACAATTTCAAAGGGATTGCAAACAACAAATAAGTATTTTGGAATTTTAGAAAGCTTTGAAGTGTAACTACAGCAGCTGTTGGACATATTCAATCCACTCGAATAAATATGCACAGATTTGATGTGATATAATGTTGGATATGTGGCAAGTGATATTTTCACATGTATGACAAATATGTGTGGGTGTATGTGACAAATATTGAGTGTGTCAATTAGGGCGGGTCAATTTGTATGGCTACAAAAAATGTCACAGGCACATCACTATTATGGTTATTTAGGTTATTTTGAGTATTTTTGCCCAACCATGGGCCTAAAATGAGTTTCGAGCCAGCGATTTTTTTCTATAAAGGTTTTGTTTCCAACAGTGACTCACCTTTTGGAAAACCAGTATTGAAAACTAGCCGAAATGTGTACCGCGTGGTTCCAGGGTCGAGGAATTAATTTCTGTTGCCTATCTTATGAACAAATTCGTTAAGATCCAAAAAAAAGGACGTAATCGGCCTCTGGCGGCGCTCAAAAGGAAAAAATTAGTTCCTTGGCCAAGAAAAAAATCCCAAAATTTGCACCGCCCTATTGATATAAACAAAACATAAAACAAAAAAGAAGAAAAAAAAACAAAAAAAGAAAAGAAAAAAGAAGAAAAAAAAAAACAAAATATTACAAAAATTAAAATTAAAAAAAAAGAAAAATTGAAAAAAAAAAAAAAAAAAAAAAAGTGAAAAAAAAAATAAAAACAAAAATAAAAAAGTGAAAAAAAAAAAAAAATAAAAAAAAAAAAAAAATAAAATATAAAAAAATTGAATAATATAAAATAAAATAAAATAAAATAATATAAAACAAAATAAAGTACATAAAATAAAATAAAAAATAAAATATATGAAAAAAATTAAATAAAATGAAAAACAAAAAAAAGCCACAGTTTGAAAAAGAAAAAAAATACTATACAGGAGACATCGATGCTTCAAATCACCCAAATAACCAAAATCATGATGTGCGAAAAATTTGCCCCGCCCTATTGAAAATGCATTTGATAGAAACAAAAACAAGGAAAGAAATAACAGAAAAACAAAAAATTTAAGAAAAAAAGCAAAAAAAAATTAAAAATAAAATAAAATAGAGTAATAAAAAATAAAAAAGAAAAAAAAATAACAAAATATTACAAAAAATATGAAAATATTACAAAAATAGAAGAAAAAAAAATAATAAAAAAATACAACTAAAAAAAAGAAAAAAAAGAAAAATAAAAAAAATATAAAAAAGAAAATTATAATGAAAGAGAGTAAAAAATAAGATAAAGTATATAAAATAAAATAAAAAATTAAATATATGAAAAAGAGTTAAATAAAATGAAAAATAAAACAAACAAAAAAATAAATAAAACGAAAAAAAAAAATAAAAAAATTTTTTTTTTGCTAGCAGAGGTGAGCCACAGTTTGAAAAAAAAACTATACAAGAAAAATCGATGGCTAGAAATTCATTTAAACCATTCCAATTGCTCAAATAACCAAAATCATGATGTGCAAAAAATTTGCCCCGCCCTATTGTATATGCATTTGATACATATAAAGTGCTTAGAAATATTAATATTCAATATATGTAAATGCAAGTATTTGCTTACATTTATTAAATAATGCAAATAACAGTAATTCAAATTCAATATTTTCAATTTAACTAATGGTCATAAAAATACATATACAACCCAGTAAACATTTTCTATCGCACAAGTGCCGACAAAGTTACTTTAAGGAGTCGAATTTCATAGTGAAAGGTATCGCTTTCCAATCTTTTTCTCAACTTCCTTTGAGACACTACGGAAGGTGACTTCCTTTTTATCGTCTGGGGAATAAAAAAATTAAAAATAATAATAAAAAAATGTAAAAAAATGTCCGTTTTACCGGGAGTAGAACTTTGAACCCTACGCATGTCAGGCGATCACGTCATCTCTTGGCCAAGGCATTCAAAAAACAAATGACCGACACTCATGCGACACTTTAGGAAGTAACTCCCCAGTGACGCCAAGATGTTAGTTACACGATATAAATGTTTTTTTTTTTTTTTTTTTGTTGTACAATGTAAACCACCTTCTAGAAGTGATACTAATACGATGTGAAAGAGAACACGCTCTTCAAATTGCTAGCAGGGATAAATTGCTTAATATACCTTCAATAGCACTAAATTTGTTTATTTCATTTTGTGACAATTGAACTTGTTGATTGTTTTCTATTTTAAGTAGTTTGCATTTGGAAGGACATTAATTTACTAAAAACTGTCATCATATTTGATATGCAAATGAATGAAATAAAATAACTATCCTTGAATATAAACAAAATTGTAATTGCCTGAAGGCTCTGTATTATAGCTATCAAAGAGAATTGGAAACCAAAGTCAATTTTTTTTTTAAATTTTTGTCTGTCCGTCGATATGTTTGTTCGGGCATCAGTCTTAATCTGTGGCATAGAGTTGATTGCAGGTTTGAACGAAGTATTGCCAAATGTCCTAATAAAGTTTAAGGCCCCTTTTACGGCGTGAAAATATTTTGTATTCGCAAAAAAAAGTAGTGGCAAAAAAAATCTGCCTTTTTTTCTTATAACTCACCGATGATTTTTCGTGTTTAGGTAAATACAAATAGTCGCTGATCTCTAAAGAAATGTATGCCTCTAATGTAGCTACATACATACATATCTATGCATTCATCATATACTCACAAATCATTACAAATATGCGCTTTAATTAGATTATGGCCAATATGCCTAAATTAATTATGTTTAGCTGTTATGCCATAAATATTTGTGTAAATTTCTACACACATGACCGCAGCTCTCATTCTTGCTCTTCTTCTTGTATGAATTTGCTGTTTGTATATTTTTTTTTCTACTCTCTCAATTCAATTTTGCTGCAAATTTTTAGTTTATAAAACCATAAATTGTATTAATTAGCACGACGCTGAAGGCATTTGTTTGCTTTTGTTTGTTTTTCTTTTGCTGCTTGTGCGTTTTTTTTTTGTTTCTTTTCTAATTTATTTTTACAACTTTTTTTTTTTTTGTAATTTCGTTATTATATTATGAAAGTTAATTGCTTGCTTGTGGTGTCAATTTATTTGGCTTTACATTTCCGTTCTCTGTAGCGTAAGCGGCAAAACACTTGACATACTCTCAAATTGGCGCCTACACGCTTGCATAGATACTCTTGTATGTAAATGGGAGTGACAAAATACAAATATATACACTTGTGGTGATATTTAAACAATCGATTTAAGAAAAAAAAAAATAGAACTAAAATAAAAAAAAAAATATTTTATAGTAAAATAAAAAAAAAAAAACAAAAAAAGTGAAATGAAAAAACAAAAAAAAAAAATAAATAAAAAAACAACTAAATTAAAAAAAAATAAAACAAAAAAGAAAATAAAATATTAAAAAAAATTAATAAAATAAAAAAAAAAAAAAATAAAAAAATAAAAAAAAAAAATAAAAAAATAAAAAAAAAAAATAAAAAAATTAAAAAAAATAAAAATAATTAAAAGAGTTAAAAAAAAAATAAAAAAAACTAAAGATAAAAGAAAAAAAATTGGAAAAATTAATGAAAAAATAACTAAAAAATAAAAACATTGAAAAAAAAAAAAAAAATAAAAAAAATAAAAACCGGAAAGGGTCAAAATTCTAAAATTAAAATTCTGAAGTCAAAATTCCGGAATCAAAATTCTGGGTCGACAAAATTCTGGAAATCGGAATTCCGCACTTCCTTCGCCTTTTTTGGCTGTATTTCAAAATTCTGGGTTTTCTTAATTCCGGAATTTACGTTTTCCAGAATTAATTCTGGAAATTTTTTCCCCAAAATTTGAGCAAAATCGAGTATTTTAATAAATTGTGTTTATATTTAAGAAATATACATTGACTTTGATTTTTTGGTCATAAGACAGAAAACCAGCGGAACAATTTGTATTTCTACTCAGCCGTGTATGGAAAATAGCTGCCTCATCATCGTTGGAACAACGTCAAATTTACCGTCCATAATCCAGCAGTCGCTCTCATTTAACAACTGCAGCGAAGATTTTGTTCCAAAAATAAGAATGCATTCGCCATAACTTTAATAACTTTCTTACTTAAAATAAATAGTTGACCTTCCAAAACATAAAGTGATAATAAAGGAATGTCTATTTTTTCAACACAAGTTGGCTCTTTAAAACATTTTAAACTGTTCCCTTGTCTTCTAATTTTTAACTTAAGGGCACCTCTTGATGGCAGATAATGTCCAATGTGTTTTTCTGTCATAGATACCGAACGCTGAATTATTTGGCTAGGCTGCAGAAAACTCAAGCGAAACCATATTTTTAAAATGATTATTTGGATCTGCAACCGATTTTTTATGCGCACATGGATCATGAGAATGTTCATTTTTTTTCGTATAACATTTCACAGCCGTGAAATTGTGTGTCAATACGCACGGTACATTTGTTTTTAATTCTTTCAGAACAAGTCCAGTTAAATGTTAAATGTTTTTTTGTTATCAACACGCATTTTTAATCATTAATTACAGAATTTTGAATTTCAGAATTTTGGTTTCCAGAATTTTGCAATTTAGAATTTCGTTATCCAGAATTTTGGATTCCAGAATATTGACTTCCATAATTTTGATTTCCGGTGTTTCGACTTCCGGAATTATGAATGCAGAATTTCCAAAAAAGCAGAATTTCGACCCCAACCCAATAAAAACATTGAAAAAAAAAAAAAAAACAAAAAAAAAAAAACGAAAATATAAGAAATAGAGAAAATATACAAAAAATAAGTAAAATATAAAAAAAAAAAAAAATTAGCAAAATACAAAAAAATTAAGGACAATATAAAAAAAATCAAAAATAAGACAATAAAGCTAAAAAATGAAAAAAAAAAAAACAAAAAAAGTGAGAAGAAAAAACAAAAAAAAAAATAAATAAAAAAACAAATAAAGTAAAAAAAAAAAAATAAAACAAAAAAGAAAATAAAAAAGAAAAAAATTAATTAAATAAAAAATAAAAATAAAAAAAATGAAAAAATAAAAATAAAAGAAAAAACGCTGAAAAAGAAGAAAAAAATGAAAAAAAACAAAAAAACGAAAATATAAGAAAAATACAGAAAATATATAAAAAAATAAGTAAAATATTAAAAAAATCAAAAATAAGGAAAATAAAAAAATTTAAAAATAAAAATGAAAAAAATAAAATAAAAAACAAAAAAATTCATGAAAAAAAAATAAATAATATATAAAAAAAAAAATAAAAAATAATTTATAAAAAATTAAAAAAATAATATATAAAGAAAATAAAAAAATAATATATAAAAAAATTTGAAAAAATAAAAAAAATTTAAAAGTAAATAAAATGGAATAAAATAGAGTAATATGAATTAAAAAACAAAAATAAAAAATTTGAATAAAATAAAATAGTCCATCTTAAATTTCCAAAGATTTAAATAAAATCGAATAATACAAAAAAAAATAATATAATTTGAAATAAAATAAAGCACATAAAATAAAAATAAAATATATATGTATGTTATGAGTTTGTGGTCATTAATTTGAGAATCTTTGAAACTTTGGTGGACTTTTGACCGTTTGTGAATAATTTTTTCTTAAATTATTCTATGTTTTTATTATTAGTGAACAAGATGGAAAAGTAACAACAATTACAAGCTACCATGATTACGTAATTTCGGCCTTGCTCAAGGGCACTTATCAAATGGCTTTATGTTTAGAAATTTTTCATCACCTTTTGTTGGTCATCGAACCAAGAACCAAGGGGATTAGGAATTTCTAAGCCCGCAGTGTGTACCTCTTACACCAAGCTGCGTTGAGATTATTGCTAGCTTATATCCATCATGTTCACTTAGTATGTATTCATTTTATTTTGTTTGTTTGTTTTTTATACTACCTTATCGACAACTAGAGCGACATCAATCGATCGCCATTTATACTAGCAGTGTCAAGGATTTTAGTGCACCCCGTGATCATTTTACTGACAGCTGCAGCTTATTTTCACAGGGTGGCTTTTTTCGCTGTGTCCTGCGATACTCATAACATACATACATATTAATAATTTAAGAAAAAATTATTCACAAACGGTCAAAAGTCCACCAAAGTTTCAAAGATTTAAAAATAAAATATATAAAAAATATTATATAATTATAAAAAATTAAAAAAAAATTAAAAAAAAATTAAAAAAAAAAATAAAGAAATAAAAAAAAATTTAAAAATAAATAAAAATCCTGAACTGAAAAACCCAAAAAATTTAATTAAAAACCAAAAAATTAAAGATATTAAACTAAACTAAATAAAAATAAAAAAAAAATAAAAAATAAAATTAAAAAAAAAAAAAAATTAAAAAAAAATTAAAAAAAAATGAAAGAAAAAAATAAAAAAAAAATTAAAAAAAAATGAAAGAAAAAAATAAAAAAAAAAATTAAAAAATAAATAAAAATCATAAACTGAAAAACCAAAAAAATTTAATTAAAAACCAAAAAATTAAAGATATTAAACTAAACTAAATAGAAAATTAAAACGTAGTTACACAAAAGTAAAATAAAATGGAAAAAATATCTTATCGACTACTCTTGAATTTACTTCCACTTTAAAATTGAAGTAAAAAGTAAAATTAAATAAGACTTGGCAGAGGTAAAAATAAAAGTTTCATCGGCCGTTAAACTTTTTTTCACCTCCACTGTACCTATCTCTGTGTCTGCGTGGTATTGCGTAAATCGCTACTACAAAAATATAAAAATCTATGTGTGTTCACAAAAAAATGTATGTGGGCAGTAAGTGGCGGCCGTCGAGGTGCGGGAAATGATCTTTTTTATTTATTAGTTTTAAATATATAAGTACTTAAATACACACCGTAGGTATTTCCGCTCAGTTGAAATCATATTTGTGGTTAAAAAAAAAAATTAATCAGGAAAAGTATAAATTTTAATTACAATGCGCTACTTTAAAAATTTATATTTATTTAATATTTAATGAGTTTTCAACACTTGTGCAGCAACAGCAATTGCGGATTTGTTCTGTTTCAATACACAAACAAATTTTTAATCTACAACTTTGATAAGCAAAAATAAATAGAATTCCCTTGACTCTTGAATTCTCACTTTTAGTTTTGTTCTTTTCAATATATACATATTTCTTCTCATACGCATTGCTGATACTTCTGAACATTTCTAATTTCGCACATATTGCTTTTTAAACATTTTTTGTTTTATGTCACACCGTAGGTATTTCCGCTCAGTTGAAATCATATTTGTGGTTAAAAAAAAAAATTAATCAGGAAAAGTATAAATTTTAATTACAATGCGCTACTTTAAAAATTTATATTTATTTAATATTTAATGAGTTTTCAACACTTGTGCAGCAACAGCAATTGCGGATTTGTTCTGTTTCAATACACAAACAAATTTTTAATCTACAACTTTGATAAGCAAAAATAAATAGAATTCCCTTGACTCTTGAATTCTCACTTTTAGTTTTGTTCTTTTCAATATATACATATTTCTTCTCATACGCATTGCTGATACTTCTGAACATTTCTAATTTCGCACATATTGCTTTTTAAACATTTTTTGTTTTATGTCGTAGGCTTCAGTGCTTTCTGTCGTTTGGTTTGTTTTGTTTATTCTCTTTTACGTTTAAATATGTGTTTGATGCGCTCAACTGGCGGCAAGAACAGCTGCTAGTCGTTGTGGTAGCGTAAAGCAGCAGATACATTCCGATAGTACATAGTTGAGTTAACGCGATCTAGCAACTCGTCGCCAGTGACGAGGTGGCCGAGAGGTTAAGGCGTTGGACTGCTAATCCAATGTGCTCTGCACGCGTGGGTTCGAATCCCATCCTCGTCGCAATATTTTTATTATTATTTTTTATAAACTATAAATTTTTATATTTTTGTTTTATTAATTTTTAAAAAAAGTTTTTTTTTTTTTAAATTTTTTTTTCTTTAATCTCAAATTTTTTAGTGTTTGTGTTTTTTTTTTTTTTTTGTGATTCAAGAATTTTTTTTTCCATTAAGTTTTGGATTGCAATTCCTTCGTATGATACCTCTGATTTATAAATCTAAAGATTAGTATTTCCCTATTTCTTTCTCTATCCCCTCTATCTGTCTATCCATCTCTATATATACCTCTGCCTCTGTATCTATCTCAATCTCTATGTCTGCCTCTATCTCTATCTCAATCATAGTTTTATGCAGAAATATTGCATACTTTTAGGCGCACTTAGCATAACTTTTAAGAGATTAGTGGCTGGTGATTAGCGGATAACTGAAAATAGAATATATTTTCAGGATGCAGTTTCCATCTAACAATTCAAGAGCGTGAAGAAAAGTGCAATGTTGCTAAATCGCATGCAATTTTCTCCCCCAAATTAAGAGTCAATAAAAAATGTGCTCAAAGCTTTATCCTCCAATACCTTTATTTCAAAATTCTTTGATACCATTTTGGATTTTAAAATTCATTGTCATCCAGCGCTATTGTTCGCCTTTGTTGCCAATTGCTGCTGGTGCTTGCTCTTCATCACCTAGCAAGTATATTGTGCTTTATTGTGCCGATTTACATTTTTCATTCATTTCATCTATTATTCAGTTTAAGTTTGTCTCACTACTTTTCTCATTGTTATGCCAAAGCACACTCAGAAATGTAAATAAAGAATTAAAATTTTTTTCTTTCTCAATTTACCTGTTTCTATTATGTTTCTTATCTTGTATTGCTTGCTGTTTTTTGTTTTGTTTGCTGCTCACCAGCTGTTTTAATTAACCGAAACAGCTGCTTCAAGCTTGAGTAGAGCATATTGCCGGCATTTCCAAATCACTCAATTGCAGCAAACCGGCTTAAGTTTTTGCAAAACAAGCTCGACAAATGTCGTAAATTGATTGGAAAAGTACACAAAGAAATTGGCTCTTTCATTGCGCAGTCCAACCTTTTTACATATATTGACAATGATTTATATTCGTTCTTAGAATTTTATGAATACAGTAGCTTCTAGGAGAAATGGTACAGTCTGTACCTCTAGCAAAAGCTAGGAAAAAAAATTAAATAAAAAAAAATAAAAAAAATAAAAAAAAAATAAAAAAATAAATAAAAAAATAAAAAAAAAAATAAAAAAAATAAAAAAAAGTAAAAAAAATAAAAAAAATTAAATAAAAAAATAAAAAGTAAAAAAATAAAAAGTAAAAAAAAAAATAAAAAAAAAATAAAAAATAAAAAGTAAGAAAAAAAATAAAAAATTAGATAAAAAAAAATTAAAAAAATTAAATTAAATAAAATAAAATTAAATAAAGTAATATAAAAAAAGATACAAAAAATTAAATTAAATAAAGTAATATGAAATAAAAAAAAATAAAATGAAATAAAAAAAATAAAATGAAATTAAAAAAAAACAAAAGAAACTACAAAAAAAATAAAAAACAACTAAAAAAAAAATAAAAAAAACTAAAAAAAAATAAAAAAAAAACTAAAAAAAACGAAATAAACAAAAAAATTAAAATGAAATTAAAAAAAGTAAAAAGTAAGAAGAAAAAAAATAAAAAAATAAAAAATAAAAAATGAGATAAAAAACAATTAAAAAAAAAATTAAAAAAAAAATTAAAAAAAAAAAATTTAAAAAAAATATTAAAAAAAAATTAAAAAATAAAATTAAATAAAATAAAAATAAATTAAGTAATATAAAAAAAGATACAAAAAAATTTAATTATGTAAAGTAACATGAAATAAAAAAAAATAAAATGAAATAAAAAAAAATAAAATGAAATAAAAAAAAAAAAAAAAATAAAATGAAATAAAAAAAAAATAAAAAAAAGTAAAAAAATAAAAAAAAAAAATAAAAAAAAGTAAAAAAATAAAAAAAAAAAATAAAAAAAAAATAAAAAAACTAAAAAAAAGGAAATAAAAAAAAATTGAAATGAAATAAAAAAAAATTTGAAGAATTAAATTAAAAAAAAAAAAATAAGGAAAATACAAAAAAAAAATAAAATAAAATGCCACAAAAAAATATAATAACGTAAAAAATAAAATAAAAAATTAAAAAAAAAAAATTGAATTTAAGCATTTTGGAATTTTTTTAGTGATCTTGTCTTAAAGGTATCTCATAACCTCCGCCTTTCGTTCAAAAATTTCCAATTTTTTTTGCTTTTAAAAAAAGTAGACCGTTGAGTAAAATATTTTATCCGATTTATCTGCGCTTCACTGTAGCTATTCTGTATCAAATGTATCGACTCGTTGTTAGCTCTATACTTTTATTACTATTTTGTTTTAATTTCTCTTTAGTCTCAACATTTGCAAGTGCTTATGACATAGCTTTGTGTTGTATAAATATTTAATTTACATATTTTTACATTTCGAGTATTCGATTGTGTCTGCCATACGATTTGTACAAACATACATACATGCATACATATTGAGATTTGTCTGTTCACCTTAGCCTAATTGCTGGAGTAAACAATCCGATCACTCGTTCAAGTGTTCTTTCTAGCAAAGGCAACTAAACCTGCTTAAATGGGATTTTGCTTTTATTGCATTTATTCAAAATAAAAGAAAAAATAAATTATTCACATACTCAGCGAGCCAATCAAATTATTAAAGTGCTTCTGAAGAGTATACGCTTGGCTGTTTACTGTAAATATTTTTTGATTGTTTCAATAAAAACTTGTTCAGAATATATGTTTATTTAGAAGAAGGAGAAAAAATTACAAATCTTATTAGTTTCAGAATAAACGAGTTTAAAAATGTGATATCAAAATGACCCTAAACTAATTCCAAAATAATCCTAAAATGATCTCAAAAAGACCCTCAAATGTTCCCAAAATGATCTCAAAAAGACCCTTAAATGTTCCCAAAATGATCCGAAATTGAACCCAAAACGACCCAAAAATGATCCCAAAATGACCCTAAAATGATCCCAAAACGATCCAAAAATTACCCCAAAATTATCCAAAAGTGATACCAAAATAATCCTAAAATGTTCCCAAAACGACTCGAAAATGACCCTCAAATGTTCCCAAAATGACCCAAAAATTATCCCAAAATGACTCCAAAAATGAACCGTAAATGACCCCAAACTTGTCCTAAATTAATAAAAAAATTAAACCCAAAATGATCTCAAAATAGCACCTAAATGATCTGGTAACCCTGGGCGGCAACCCTACTTGAAAACACCTTTCATTTGATACCCATATTGGCATAGTTTTCTACAAAATAAAAAAAAAATTAGGTAGGTGGCAACCCTGTAAACGCCCAGGTGGCAACCCCCATGTGGATAGTCTTAGAATCAATCATATTATCTATATTAAAAATTTTTTGCAAATCGGTCAAGCGGTTCCCGAGATAATCCGGATATACAAATATACTGCGGTAAGGTGGCAACCCTAGGTGGCAACCCTCTCTTGAAAATATTTTGGTTGGCATGTCGCTGAAAATACCTTTCATTTGATACCCATATTGGCATATTTTTCTATAAAATTATAAAAAAATGAGATAGGTGGCAACCCTGTAAACCGCCCCAGGTGGCAACCCCCAAAAGGATAGTCTTAGAATCAACCATATTTTCTATACTCAAAATTTTATCCAAATCGGTCAAGCGGTTCCCGAGATAGTCCCGATATACGAATATACAAGTTTAGCTCGTTTAAGGTTATAAGATAAAAAGCTGATTTCTAGTAAAAGAACTAGCTTCAAATAAACGGATGGAAAATACTGAGCCCGAAATTTTCATCGTGATTCTATGGAGGTCCGACTTGGACCACAGTGTCAAAGTAATCGGCTACATGGAAGCCGCAGCTCTTGTAAAAAAACCCCCCTTTGGCATTTTGATCTATTAAGCTCTGTGGCATATCAAATCAAAGTTATCAGCTATGTATCTCAAAAGTCTTGGAATTTTTGCTGAATTTCGAAGTATCAACAGCACATAATTTCCTCTTACCCCAGCTAGACAATTAGTATTTTGCAATTCATTTTCTTCAAACTTGTTAAAAATACATGCTGAAATTTATACAGATCGATCGAATTGTGAGGCATTTTGGCAGCTCATTTTCGCCGCAAACGCCTCGTTAAATTTCGGCCAAGTGTTGTGTGTGGCGCGTGCCTCTCTTACGGCTGCTTTACGCTCTCAGACACGAACAACTTTTGCTCACTCATTTATTTCAACACACCGCAATAGATCGTGCGCTCTCTACAATCCGCAACACCAAGTACATGTTCGTATAAATAGCCGATGACATTCGTACGAGAAAATAAAACAAAATTTCCTCAAAATGAATTTATTTTTAGGATATACGAAACTTTTCCTCATAGCAGCTAACCAAATTGTGGAAAACAGTGCTGTGTCTTACGATCAAATAGTGAGCGTGTAGACGGCGCGAGCACATCGTGGCTGAAAGGTACTCGACGTGGATAGTCGGTATAAACGGAAAATCGGAAAAAATACTATACTTATATATACTGAATGTGTGCTATAGGGAAAAAAAGTAGCAAAAGCAACAACAAAAGTGTGAAATAAAAATTATTTTTAAATTTAATTTTTATATAGTTACGCTTACGTATACGTGCTGGATGTAATTATGAGTGTAATTAATTTACAAATTCGAGAAAAACTTTGCTGTCAAAATATTTTGAAATTATATTTTGTTGCAGTGAAATGTGCAATTTTTCACTATAATATTTCGCTTACAAAATTTAATGCTATAAGATAATAGTCGGCAAAAAGAAAAAAAAATACCAAAACGAGTCCCAAGTGTGTATCTATAATAGAATTCGTGGCGAACAAAGTACGGTGGTGATGTGCTGCAAGCGCCTGCAAATACAGACAAGTAGAAATGCATGTGTATGAAGCATGCACGGGCATACTGCAGTGTGAAGCTTGTGCGTTGAAAAAAAAAAAAAAAATATAATAAAACAAAACCAAAAAAAGTAAAAAAAAATTATTAGGAAATAAAAAAAATAAAAAAAAAATAAAAAAGGAAAAAAATATGGAAAAAAAATAAAGAAAAAAATAAAGGTTTTAAAAATTGAAAAAAAGAACAAAACTACAAAGTAGAAAAAATAGAAAAAAACTTAATTGAAAAAAAAAAAAAAAATTAAATAGAAAAAATAAAATAAAATAGATAAAAATAAAATAAAATAAAATAAAATAAAATAAAATAAAATAAAATAAAATAAAATAAAATAAAATAAAATAAAATAAAATAAAATAAAATAAAATAAAATAAAATAAAATAAAATAAAATAAAATAAAATAAAATAAAATAAAATAAAATAAAATAAAATAAAATAAAATAAAATAAAATAAAATAAAATAAAATAAAATAAAATAAAATAAAATAAAATAAAATAAAATAAAATAAAATAAAATAAAATAAAATAAAATAAAATAAAATAAAATAAAATAAAATAAAATAAAATAAAATAAAATAAAATAAAATAAAATAAAATAAAATAAAATAAAATAAAATAAAATAAAATAAAATAAAATAAAATAAAATAAAATAAAATAAAATAAAATAAAATAAAATAAAATAAAATAAAATAAAATAAAATAAAATAAAATAAAATAAAATAAAATAAAATAAAATAAAATAAAATAAAATAAAATAAAATAAAATAAAATAAAATAAAATAAAATAAAATAAAATAAAATAAAATAAAATAAAATAAAATAAAATAAAATAAAATAAAATAAAATAAAATAAAATAAAATAAAATAAAATAAAATAAAATAAAATAAAATAAAATAAAATAAAATAAAATAAAATAAAATAAAATAAAATAAAATAAAATAAAATAAAATAAAATAAAATAAAATAAAATAAAATAAAATAAAATAAAATAAAATAAAATAAAATAAAATAAAATAAAATAAAATAAAATAAAATAAAATAAAATAAAATAAAATAAAATAAAATAAAATAAAATAAAATAAAATAAAATAAAATAAAATAAAATAAAATAAAATAAAATAAAATAAAATAAAATAAAATAAAATAAAATAAAATAAAATAAAATAAAATGAAATAAAATAAAATAAAATAAAATAAAATAAAATAAAATAAAATAAAATAAAATAAAATAAAATAAAATAAAATAAAATAAAATAAAATAAAATAAAATAAAATAAAATAAAATAAAATAAAATAAAATGAAATAAAATAAAATAAAATAAAATAAAATAAAATAAAATAAAATAAAATAAAATGAAATAAAATAAAATAAAATAAAATAAAATAAAATAAAATAAAATAAAATAAAATAAAATAAAATAAAAGAAATAAAATAAAATCGTCCCCTTTTATCGAAATTATCGTAAGCGACGAAATCAAAATTTTACAAGAGAACATTTTTTTGTTTTTTATTACTTCTATAGGGATTTCAGCTAACTATAATATTTTAGCATATGATTTGCCTAGGGATTTAAAACAAATTTGCATCAAAAAGTAAATTTCGAAAAAATGTTCGTTACGATAAAATCACGAAAAGGCGTTCAAATAAAATAAAATGAAGTAAACTAAAATGATGGGCAACAAAATAAAATGGAATGAAATGAAATGAAATGAAATGAAAAGAAATGAAATGGAATGAAATGAAATGAAATGAAATGAAATGAAATAAAATCAAACTAAATTAAATTAAATAATAAAATTAAATTAAAATTAATTAAATAAATTAAATTAGATTGAATTAAATTCATTTGCATTTGACCCTAATAGATCAGACAACATGAAAAAATACTTTCATATACATAAAATTAAACGGATCGGACATTACCATTAAATCAAATAAAATAAAATTAAATAAAATAAAATTAAATAAAATAAAATAAAATTAAATTAGATAAAATTAAATTAAATAAAATAAAATTAAATTAAATAAAATTAAATTAAATAAAATAAAATTAAATTAAATAAAATTAAATTAAATAAAATTAATTCAAATTAAATTAAATTAGGTTAAATTAAATTAAATTAATTTAAAGTAAATTAAATTAAATTAAATAAAATTGAATTAAATTAAATTAAATTAAATTAAACTAACTTAAATTAAATTAAATTAAATTAACTTAAATTAAATTAAATTAAATTAAATTAAACTAAATTAAATTAAATTAAATTAAATTAAATTAAATTAAATTAAATTAATCTAAAATAAATAAAATAAAATAAAATTAAATGAAATTTAAATAAATTAAGTTAACTTAAATTAAATTAAATTAAATGAAATTAAGTCAAATTAATTCAAATTTATTTAAATTAAATTAAAATAACTTAAATTAAATTTAAAAGAATTAAATAAGTGTAAGCTAAATTAAATAAATGAAATAAAATTAATTAAATTTATTTTTTGTCGTTAATGGGAAAATTTTTTATATTTATGTTTGCTAAACCCAGCAAACATAACTAAATTTAATTCAAATAAATTCAACTTAATAAAATTAGCATAAAATCAAAATTATTTTAAGAAAGTTAATAAAAAAAATTCAAAGTGCCCATCTATGAAAAAAATCCGATTCTTTTTTTCCTTACTTACTTTCAACTAGTGCCTTTTGGATTTGAAATTGAATTTTGTGTGTGATTTTCGGCACGAGTCCACCATACAGATCAGCGGCATGTGGCTGGTTGGCTCAACAGCTTTACGCTTTACGCTCTCGTTCCTGGTTGCTATACGTCTCACCGCCTCATCCACATTATTGTGCGCTACATAGTGCTCTATGAGATTTTCAAATGAAAAATTCTTCTTGCGTGTTAGCTAAAAGTTATTTTTAAAAAACTGTATACATATTGACGAGTTTTTATATTTTTCGAAATTTACATATGTGCGACTAAACAGAAATATTTGTGAGCGCATATACAATGCATTATATATTTGCAGTGCTTTTGTATATGTGTGAGTGTGCGTTATTGTATTTATTTGATTTGGTTACCATACGAAATTTTGTTAAAATCTTAAAAAAAAAATAAAAAACTTATAGTAGAACCAATCAAAGAATATGGAAAATTAAGTTTATTGAAGTGAAAACTATCGTAGTGTCGGAAAATCGACTTTTTGAGAGAGAAATTCAAAAAAAAAAATAATGATAGATAAAAAGTGCATAGATAACGGTTTATTGTTGTAAAGTGCATGTGTAAGCGTTTTTAATTCTTCAAAGCTCGATATAAAATATTTTTGAAAAAATTGCTGAAACACCAAAAATAATATCTTCAACAACAATAACAATAACAACAACAATACCAGCTACAACAACGAAAATAACTCCAAAAATAATCTGCAAAGCAACTTTCATCTGCAGCTGACACTTTTCATCCAAAACTTGTATCGTTTTTCAAACAAAAACAAAATAAACTTTTCTACAACTTTTCGTAATTGCTATCAAATTGGCTTGACTATATTCGCAACGTAACGCCCATCTAATTTTTAACGGTAATTATATGTTGAACGATATTATCTGCTGCTACCCATTTTTATTCAATGAATCACTAATTATTATTTTGGTTGCTGAGCACACCCCCATTCCACCTCTATTTACCTGTTTAAATACGCACTCACTCTCAGCCAATTTTGATTATAGCTCGCGAGAGTTTCGCGTCATCGTGTGTGCCGAATATATGTATGTATATGTTTGTACCGATGAATAAATTGTTTCAGAATATGCTCTGATAACATTTAAACATTTTATTGTATACTATTTTTAGCACAAATTTAAGTTGGCGAATACTTTCAAAGTCACGATTTTGTTTTATTTGTCAAATATTTGTTGCGTGATGTCATTGTTTTAGTTATATTGTTTACGAATCATTTAGTGTTACTGTTAGATAATTTTATTTTTTTTTTATACTTGCGACTGCACTGTGATAAAGTACGTATCGGCGGGTGAGTGGAGGATCGCTCTGATTATAAATTTTTTACCAGAACAGCTTATCTTAGTTAAAAATGTTTTGAATTTACGTTGAGATAGAGTGTTCGTCAAATAAATTTCGAGTTATTCCGTCGAAGTATCTCTTTGAAATATTCCGTTGAAATAAAACAAAATAAAATATGTAAAATAAAATTAGTAAAACGAAAAAAATTAAAAAATTAAGAAAAAAAGAGCAAAAAATATATAACAAAAAAAATAAAATATGATACAAAAAAAAAAAAATAAAAAAATAAAATATGATACAAAAAAAAAAAAATAAAAAAAAAAATAATAAAATAAAAAAAAATAAAATAAAGAAAAAAATATTAAATAAAAAAAAAAAAATAAAATAAAGAAAAAAATATTAAATAAAAAAAAAAAATAAAATAAAGAAAAAAAAATTAAATAAAAAAAAAAAAATAAAATAAAATAAAATAAAAAAATAAAATAAAGAAAAAAAAAAAATAAAAAAATAAAATAAAGAAAAAAATATTAAATAAAAAAAATAAAATAAAAAAAATAAAATAAAGAAAAAAAAATAAAATAAAAAAAAATTTAAATAAACAAATTGACAAAAATAAAATATAGAAGAAAATAAAATAAAACAAAATAAAATTAGGATAATAAAAGAAGTAAAAAATATAGATTAAAAAAAGAAAAAATTAAATTAGAGTATTTTACATAATGTAAAAGAATATAAAAACAAATTTAAAAAGTAAATAAAACAAGTAAGGAACGCTGTCTTCGGCTATGCCAAAGGCTATATACCTTTCATGAATAAGAGTCCCGATTTTCACTGTTCGATAATCAGTACAGCCTGTGTGTATTTAACTTTAGCTTATACCGAAATTGTCGCAACTATCGATTATATGGGGACGATGTGTTATATTGGTTCAATCTCATTGATTTTTAACATTACACCTTCTAAAAGAGCAATAGTTACGAAATTTCTCGTTCCTACCTATCTAATTATAGGAGTTATCTACCAAAATCCGTTTATCGGAACAATCGATTGTATGGGAGCTATATATTATATATATTTACCCCATCTCGATGATTTTCAACATCGATATTGCACGTATAGAAATAGAAATACTTGCTAAATTTCACGTTCCTACATGTTTGATTACAGGAGTTATAGCCCAAAGTCCCTTTATCGGAATTATCGATTGTATGGTAGCTATATATAATATAGGTCCGATCTTGCTGGTTCCGACAAAAGTTTTCTATATTAGAAAATGATGGCCGCATACCAAATTTGAGCCAAATATGTCAAAAACTGAGAGACTAGTTTGCGTTCAAACAGACAGACGGACAGACAGACATGGCTAAATCAACTCATCTCGGCATCCTGATCATTTTGGTATACTTATTGATGGGTCTATCTCTTCTTCTTCTCATATTTACAACATCGGACCAAAGTTATAACACCAAAAAAAGTAAGATAAAAAATAAAATGAAAAGGAGATTAACAAAAATTAAAATAAAAATAGAATACAATGAATTAGAGTAAAACAAATATGATAAAATAAAAAAAAAACAAAAAGGAAAAAAAAATAAAGAAAACAAAAAAGGAATAAAAATAAAATAAAATAATGGAAAAAAAAAAAAAATTCAAAAAAAAAAAAAATTAAAAAAGTAATAAAATAAAAAACTAACTAAAATATTTTTGTCAAGTTTATTTCTGAAATTAACGACTACAGCCGTCTTGGTTTGAACCGACAAAATTAAGTATGATTCAAATGTTCCACGTCATCTTTTCCTACAACTGGAACAATTTTTTATATCTCCATAACAACTTTCAAGTTATCGGAGATATTCTTATTATGGAGACATTCAGCCTTAAAAAATAATTATGTATTCCATTTGTCACGCCTCCTTTCCCCTTCATAAATGGTTCTATATTGCAAGTACGTGATGCAATACCTTCTAAGCTCAGGATCACGCGAAATTTTGAGGTTTCAATCGTAGATCGACTGCTCTGGTGAACAGGGAACCCATATGCTGAAACCCATTCGGACATTTGATATACGGATGGTTCGAGCTGGTACCTATGGACCGAAATACAAGAAATCGGTACCAATGGGTAGTAACCCCACTATCTTCCAATCGGAAATCCATGCAATAGGACAGAGGCAGGCCAAATTCTTTTTAGAACTATCGCAAAGAGCTTCGGCCAGGCTCATAAATCTAAGAAGCATCACTGGGTATTATACGGCACATTGTAGGCTGCTGAATCTGAATCAGATCAACAATTTGTCGGTTTTGCGAACTGGACAATGAAACGTCGGTTCATATACTCTGTGAATGCATTGCGTTAGCAAGAAAGAGAGTTTGCTACCTAGGTGGTGTCACTCTCAATCCGTTCGTGGTATGGAATAAAAAAACCTGAAGAGGTGCTCAAATTTATAAAGAGGCTCCGCATACAGCAATAAGCTGATAGCTCACAAAATAGATCGTACTAATGGTTGCGGTGTACTAAGGCCTTATAACAATAATAATACCATCTTAAAAATTTAACACCCCCTTATCATTTTAAACGTGATACTAAGAGAAAGGAACACCAAATTTGTCAAAGTTTTGTGGGTAAATTTTTGTGTACGTACAACTGACTTTATATCGTTGAGCCCCTCACGAACTAAGTTTTTTCCTTTCTTTTTCAATTTTGTAATTGCTTCTACTTTTGGACTACAAAAAGAAGAAAAGAAATACAAAAAAAAAAATAATGCACTTAAAATGTTAATAGATGCATTCAATTAATTTAGTTGTTCAAAGTTGACAAACGCCTATTTTCGCAAATAAATCACAGTCAAAACAAAAGTACAACAACAAAATGAGTACTAATTTATATTTCCTAATTTCTTAAAAATGCACAACACAGCAGGCGCTTCGTAAGTCAACAAATTGATTCCGCTTTAAAATCTCGTTCAATAAGTGCATTGCTCACACACACACATTAACAAGCACTTTATAGCACGCGATGTGCAACAAATGGTGTAACGACCTCTGTTAATGCTACCGCCAGCCAGCCGCACATCAGCACCTCATCGTGAAAAACAATTTTGACATTTTGAAAAAATAGTGGCGCGCAGGAAACTGTCGTATTGTATTTTAAGGAATTTATTATATACGCAGCCACACACACACACACACATAAGTACACGTGTGTTTGTAATGTTTTTATGTAAATTTTCACTGTCGAAATGTCAATGCGAAGTGCCAGAATGAGTGCAACAGAGAAAAGCAAAAAAAAAAAAAATGAATATTGAACGACAACGACACGCAGCAGAAGCCAAGTAATTAAACGAAATCGAAGTGACAGTAAAAATAAGATAATGAAAACTTTTGGGTAGACAGCAAAATATATATTTTGTGCGACAAACAGCAGACAACAAATGCAATAATGGCAACAACAATTATAAATGTAAATTGTAAAGAATTTTTGGCATTGCTTTTGTCCTTAAATGAGTGACAGCCAGATAAGACAAACGGAAGTATAGCAAACGCCTTAAGTTTGCATGAAGAAACAGTAGCAAGCAGAATTAAAAATTATGGATGTACGAAAATATTTATATACTTATGCACATAATAAACATTAAAATATTGCAGTATTTTTCTAGGTTGCCATGTAATTTACTTTGTCCTAGATACTCAGCCGTGATGACTTTTTATACATAGTTTAATTTTTAGAGAAAAAATGTACATAGTGGGATTGGGTGGCAACCCCAGGCAGTAGACCAACTGAGAAATATTTTTGTTGAAATACCTTTAGTTGGATTCCCATATTTAATATAAATAATAATTTTTTTTTAAGTAGGTGGCAACCCAATTCACAGCTCTTAGGTACGACAGCTGGAGATGTAGCCTGCTGCGTGTATTCAAAAGTTTTTCCAAATGGGAAATGTCGTTTTAAAGTTAAGTACCTGGGTGACCGATCTTGCTCGGTGCTATCAATTTAGTGCTAACTTTACTTACCCAAAATGATCCTAAAATGACCCAAAAATAAACATAAAATAACCCTAAATGATCACAAAAAGACCTAATCCTAAAATGATTCCTAAAATGATCCTAAAATGATACGAAATTGGACCCAAAACGACCCAAAAATGATACAAAAATTACCCCAAAATGATCCAAATATGATTTCCAAAACACCCCGTAAATGTACCCCCTAAAATGATGCCAAAATTATCCAAAAATGTTCCCAAAATAATCCTAAAATAATCCCAAAACGACCCCAGAAGACCCTAAAATGTTTCCAAAATGACGCAAAAATTATCCCAAAATTATCCAAAAATTATCTCAAAATGATCCCAAAATGATTCGAAAATTACCCTAATATTGTCGCAAATTACTCCAAAATTGAACCCAAAATGATCTCAAAATAGCCCCAAAATTGTTCCAAAGTGACCCCTAAATGATCTCAAAATGATCCTAAAATGATCCTAAAGTATTCCAAAATTGTCCCAAAAATATACAATACAAATACATGGTACGGTACGGTAAAATGGTAACCCCGGGCCTGGGTTGAAAATATTTTAGTTGGTATGTCGGCGAAAAGACCTTGCATTTGATACCCATATTGGCTTAACGATCTCAATATTTTAAAAAATTGAGATAGGTGGCAACCCTGTAAAAATATACCAAGTGGCAACACTTTAATAAAAAAACATGAAATGTATCATATTAGTTGTGTTCTAAAGCTCATCCAAACGCCCAAGTCGTTTTCCAGGTTATAGCGAATATTAAACAAGTAAGGAAGTCTAAGTGCGGCTAAACCGAACATTAAATACCCAGCGGTAGTTTTCATATGATTTTCGAAACTTTCCAGTTCGGAAGTGGGCGTGGTTGAGAAGGGACTTCGTCCAATTATATCATGTATACTCCCTATTATGCTAGTATACCTTGTACTAAATTTCATCGTTCTACCGTAATACCGTAATAAGTTATGCTTGTGAAATTTTCAAATATGCCTCCCTGAAAAGTGTACGGTGCCAAGCCTACTTTTAAACATTTATCAAAAAATCATAATAGAATAACAAGGGGGCTCATCGTACCAAACTATATCATTTTAGCCATTTCCGTTTCCGATTTATGTCAATTTAGGTGATTTTCGAAGTTTTCGATATCGAAAGTGGGTGTGGTTGTAAAGCGATTTTATCAAATTTCATCCGGTATACTCCCAACGATACTAGTATGCTTTGTGTCAAATTTGATCGTTCTATCGTAATCATATTAAAAGTTACGACCAGTCGAATTTTCAAAAACGCCTTTCTTAAAAGTAGGCCGTGCCACGCCCACTTTTGAAAAATGTATGGAAAAATTATAAGAGAATAGCCAGGGGACTCACCTATAAAATTATATCTTTTCAGTTATTTTAGCTACCGAGATATGTCAATTTATGTGATTTTCGAAATTTTCGATATGGAAAAAGGGGGCGTGGTTATCATCCGATTTCGCCCTTTTTCAATAGCAACCTACCTTGGCCAGAAAGTAACCTGTATACAAAATTTCATGCAAATATCTCAATTTTTAGTCAAGTTATGTCAGTTTTTGTTGTTATTTTCGAATATTTTCGATATCGACAAAAAAAAGCGTGGTTATCAACCGATTTCGCCTATTTTCTCTAGCAAGCTACTTTGGCCAGAAAGTAATCTGTATATAAAATTTCATGCAAATATCTAATTTTTTACTCAAGTACACAGACGGACGGACGTTCGGACAGACGGACGGGCATGCCTTATTGAACTCCTCTTTTCAAACCAAGAACTTTCATATATCTATCTCGATTATTTTGTGCCGTTACGTACTACCGTTATGTGATCAAAATTATAATACCCTCGTACTCGTACTTGTACGCTGGGTATAAAAATCGCCTAATTTTTTTAGCCGTGTACTTAACGTATATTGGAACGGTTTTCGGTCATTCCCTGACAAGTTTTGGGTTAAAAACAACATTGTTTCTGTGTTGTGCCCTCTTCAGGGCTATTATGTCAAACTGCTTTATCGAGTTCATCATTGATCCTATCAATTTGAAATTTTTGTGTTATAACTAAACACCCAGTAAATAATTTTTTAAAGAAGCTTGTTTAATTTTCGAACAACTAGAGTTCCACAAAAAATCTGTATAATAATAAATATGTGTATA
>CAXKVI010000001.1:10896482-10901482 GCA_964058755.1 Campiglossa producta | reverse complement strand
TTAAAAGTGAAATAGTGCGACATAGTTAGGTATGTATTCATGTATTTTCGCACACACTTTTGTGAGGGCATTCATTTGCATTTTGTTAGAATGAGCATAATGACAGTCATACTCAATAGATATGGGACATTATGTTACGACTCAATATATCATTTTCGGTTGTTGTTGTTGTTGTAACGATGTGTAGTCCTGCCCAACGCGTATTTTTCCTTAACCTAATTGTCATCAATATCTTCTAACGGGAGTCCAAGGAAACTAGCAGTTTCAATAGGATTGGACCAAAGAGAGATGGGTGTTAGAAGAGTGGGCTCAAATGAGCAAGAAAATAAGTGATTGGTATTGTGGGGGGACGAGCCTCATGCCGGACATACATTCGGCACATCAGGGTTCAGTCTAGATATGTAGGAATTTAACCTACTACAATATCCAGAGCGTAATTGAGCCAGAGTGACCCTTGTCTCTCGAGGAAGATGACGCTCCTCTTCAGAAATGCCAGGTGTTGCGGCATGTAAGACATTGTTTAGCGGACAGAGCGCAGAGTAATGGCCAACAGACGTTGTATGGATATGCCCCAAAGCCTGTTTGTGCACCTGTAGATCAAACGGCGTTGTTATATAGTGACGGATCTCATCAAAATGTTTACGTAGATGCGACCTTATGGTCCTAGGAGGCGGAATGAGTTCAAGCAGTTGTCTACCGGGATGCTGGGGTTTACAGCAGTTCAGTAGGTACTGCTTGTTTAGCATTTCATTATGCTCCCTAACTGGAAGCATTTCCACCACATTATGTATATGAGATATAGGTGACATAAGGACGCACCCCGTAGCGGTTCTGAGCGCGGTGTTTTGACAGGCCTGAAGCTGACTCCAGTGAACGTCTGCAAGCCCCGGCGACCATATCGGCGACGCATAGTTCAGGATCGGCCGACCAATTGCCTTGTACGTTACCAACAACGTTTCTTTGTCTTTACCCCAAGTACTGCCGGCTAGTGACTTGAGGATTTTGTTGCGGCTCTGTAATTTTGAGACAATTGCAGCTGAATGGGCAGCGAAAGTGTGCATGGTGTCAAAAGTCACTCCTAAAATTTTTGGGTGAGCGACCGTAGGTATTTTATGATCACCTACATAGATTTCATTTTCGGTCTGGGTTCGCAGTAAATATGAGCCGGTTATTTTGAAAGTGGTTTAAGTCCACTTTCTGTTGTACTGAGATATTTAGGGGTTTGCATTTGCATTGTTTAAAAAATATTGTTAGCTGGTATCAAGTTGTTTTTATGGCTTTGCGGCCATAAACATGTTAGAAAATATAATGTAATACGTTTTATAAACTTTACTAGAAGAATAAGTTGTGTTTCAGAACCTCAAATGGACTTAAACCATTTTCAAAATTAATAAAATCACTTATTTGTTTATGAAAAGGAATATAAGTCCACTTCGTGTTCTTTGCTCAAATGATTTTAAGTCAATTATTTCACTTAAAATTAGTCCACTACCTTTATATAAGTAAAATAAAATTATTACATGGGTTTGACAAGCAAACAAAATACTTTAGTTTCACAATAACATTAGTCAAATTACCTAAAGGAATTGAAAGGTAACGCCTTTTCCAAATCGAAAGAAAACGCGAAATTTACATTTGGATTATTTCGGGCCAAATCTTGATCTTCTTTTAATGATTTTCTGGCCAATTCAGCACATCTTAAATGAATATTATGCTCTTCCGTGAGGTTTTCAGTGGACTTAAACCACTTTCAAAATAAATTTTTTTGCGTTTCGCTAACTAGCCAATTTTCAAGTGCCCCAAATCATAGTGATTTTGATAATACTAGACCTAAATTGTTTATAAAAGAAAAGATTATGTACGGCTGTGACTATTGTCATCGTTAACTCAATTTTTTTAAAAAGTGGACTTAAACCACTTTCAAAATAACCGGCTCATATGTTGAAGAAGTAATTGAAATAAATATGAATTTCTTTAATTTTATATTAATTAATTTAATTTAATTTAATTTTATGTTATTAAATTTTATTTTTTACTTTATATTACTTTGCTTTATTTTATTTTATTTTATTTTATTTTATTTTATTTTATTTTTTTTTTATATTTTATTTTATTTTATTTTGTTTTATTTTATTTTATTTTATTTTATTTTATTTTATTTTATTTTATTTTATTTTATTTTATTTTATTTTATTTTATTTTATTTTATTTTATTTTATTTTATTTTATTTTATTTTATTTTATTTTATTTTATTTCATTTTATTTTATTTTATTTTATTTTATTTTATTTTATTTTATTTTATTTTATTTTATTTTGTTTTATTTTTATGTTTTTATTTTTTAAATTTAATTTTTTTAATTTAATTTAGTTTTATTTTATTTAGTTTTTTGTTTTATTTTATTTTTTATATATTTTTTAAATTTTTTAATTTTTCTATTTTTATTTTTTTATTTTTTTTTGTCACTTTATTAAATAATTTTAATTTAATTTTATTCGATTTATTTGTTTTATTTTTTGTTGTATTTTATTCTGATGTGGTTTACTGTAAATAAATAAAATTATATTGGGTGCTTATACTGTCTGGCACGACCCACACACATATACATAGCTTTGCTTAGAAAATAAGTAGTACATTATCATGTAGAAAAGACTTTGCTAAATTATGTTTTTCACGGTTTATTGCCTTTTCCGTTTCAGTTTTATGACCGCTGTTAGTCGTCGCATACACTTTGTCGTCCTACCCTCACCGCCCCTAGTTTTCTAACAAAAATGACTTTACGTTTATTGCGCTCAGTGGCAAATATTTATATGAACACAAGCAATCAACAGACATTTCTATGCAAATAATTTTGCTGCCGTCTTTGCCGCACAAGAATATCGTCTCACACACACACACACACACACACATACCCTCACTCGTGCACCTACGCGCCTCAATTTGTTTATTTCTTGTATCGAAGTCAAATAAACAAAAAGTTTTCACATCAGCAAGCGCTCATACGTCGACACATACACTGACGCATCTACAGATACTCGCAGCTATCACCCGCAGCAATGTTGAGCTTTCATAATCCCTCAATTCCACAGTTTCACAGTTGATAGTTGTCGTGACCCAGAAAATGTATTTACTTAATTTTTGAAAGCAACAAATATCTGAAAGAAAATTTCTTACTCACTCGCTCATATAAATAATAAACGTGTGTGAATTGGTAGACAAGTTGAAATTGAGCTAGTTTCGCTAAATTAGATTTTATATTTTATTTATTTATTTTTTGCTGTTGTTGTTGGTGGCAAAGTGATATTGCAACTTGACTTGAAATTGGTTATAACTTCATTAAGATATGCCAATCAACGTAGAGGTTGTATGTGTGGGTGAAATTGCGTTAAGGTACATGGTAAGGTATGCAAAATTTCTTCCAAATAAGTCATTTCGTTTTCGAGATAAAAGATACTATGCCAAAAAAGAAATATGGCGGAAGTCAGTGGCAATCCTAGGCCGTACTCCAGTATACCCTATAAAATTAAAAGGGAAATCGGGCAACATGTTCCCGATATGCGAAAAAATAAATAAAACGCGGTCAGGTGGCAGCTCTATGTGGCAAACCTACTTTAAAAAATCTTAGTTGGTATCCGGCCCCAAATACCTTTTATATGATACCTATATTGGCATGGCTAGTCCATTATTTATAAAATGTTGCTATAGGTGGCAACCCTGTCGACTTCTGCAAGTGGCAACACCCAAATAAAAAATCCTATGATATATATGTCCAATTCAATACAAATGGCTTCAGCCGTCCCGCGATAATGTCGATATACGAAGTAATAAAATAAAATTAAGTTAGGTGACAACCCTAGATGTCAACCCTACTTGAAGTAATCTTAGTTGGTATACCGCCAAAAATAATTTGAGGTTAGGTGGCAACTCCCTCATTTGATATCTGCATATCTTTTTAATATATAAAAAAGTAAGTTTGTGAGTGACTGCGGATGTTTGCGGCTCTTTAACGTCTGAACCAATGCCCCGATCTTTTCGAAATTTTTGCAGACATATTCTTAGGAATATAGAACCGGTAACAGGCACCATCAAATTTCGATATACATACTTATTGATAACAGAGTTATCGGTCAAAATGTAGTTTTACGTAAACTTTGGAATATTCGCACAGAATTGGTATCAAACGAAAGCGGACGACCACAACTTTCGAAACGAATGGGGAAGACAACAGCTTTCATTTGAGACTTTGGTTTATATCGATATATTCATCGATAACAGAGTTATCGGTGAGAATATGGTTTCGGTTAAACTTTGGAATATTCGCACAAAATTGGTATCAAACGAAAGGGGAAGACCACAGCTTTCATTTGCACTCTGGTCCATTACGATTTAGTTATCGATAACAGAGTTAGGGGTTGTTCAAATATTACGTAAGCAGATTTATTAAAATGTCAACCAGGAGGGGCTCTCGATGGTATTAGTGCGATTATTTTTCCCATATAAGACCAAGGTTTCTAGATATTGATCAACACGTCGACTAGGAGTGGAGCTACAAGGTTTTTTTGAAAAAAATGGGTCTAAAATAAAAGGTGTTGATGAGAGTTTTAAAGGGGAGTCACTTTAAGTCATTTTGGCAGTGGAATTGAGAAATTAGGATATGGATATGGATGACAAATAGAGAAACAATATGTAAAGAGAAAAGCATATGAATCGGATGAAGGTGGGATTGACGGGAAGAAGGTTGTGGAGCTGAAAAGAGGAGGGCGAGTCACAATGAAAACAAGTTAACGGTTGGGCAGGACAACGTCTGCCGGGTCGGCTAGTAGTAGATATAACAGTTCGTCCCTTGTATAAGATTAAACTGGTCATATTTAGTAACACTCATAATACAAAATTTTTTTTAAAAAATTAAGCAGGCTCTATGCGCTTTACTTCTTAACGAAAGGTGCTGGCAGGGTCCAATAATCGTTCCTATCAAGTTATCAATTAAAACAAATGCTGAA
>CAXKVI010000001.1:10841482-10891482 GCA_964058755.1 Campiglossa producta | reverse complement strand
TCTTATGTGATTTGTCGTCTTGTGCGCGTGTTGCACAATATGCTCATCCACTGCTCAGCTCTGTTTATTGTTATGCATTTGTCCATCAAGTGCATGTGCAAGTCGTAATTACGTATTACCGTATGATTTTCTCTAATTTGAATAAAACCAATACATTTAAAGCAGATAAGTGCATACAGTACACGCACAACTCATTGGAAGTAGTCTAAAATTGCTAAGCGCCACATTATGGTTTGAATAAAAAAATTAAAAACATTAATAATTGTATGAAAAATAATACTTGTATGAAAGTTAATACTTGTATGCAAAATAATACTTGTATGAAAAAATAATACTTCTATGAAAAATAATACTTCTATAAAAGTAATACTTGTATGAAAAGTAATACTGGCATGGAAAATAATACTTGTAAGAACATTGACACTTGTATGAAAAATAATACTTCTATGAAAAATAAAACTTGTATGAAAAGTAATACTTGTATGAAAAGTAATACTTGTATCAAAAATAATACTTGTATGAAAAATAAAACTTGTATGAAAATTAATACTTGTATGAAAAATAATACTTGTATGGAAAATAAAAGTTGTATGTAAAATAATACTTGTATGAAAATTAATACTTGTATGAAAAGTAATACTTGTATGAAAAGTAATACTTGTATGAAAAATAATACTTGTATGAAAAATAATACTTGTATGAAAAATAAAACTTGTATGAAAAGTAATATTTGTATGAAAAGTAATACTTGTATGAAAAATAATACTTGTATGAAAAATAATACTTGTATGCAAAATAATACTTCTATGAAGAAATAATACTTGTATGAAAAATAGTACTTGTATGAAAAGTAATACTTGTATAGAAAATAATACTTGTATGAAAATTAAAACTTGCAAGAAATTAATACTTATATGAAAAAAAAAACTTGTACTAAATAAGTACTAGTAAAAAATTAAAGAAAATTCAAATAAAAAAATCAAAAAGAATAAAAAAAATAAACTTAAATAAAATAAAATGAAAAAGATAAAATAAAATAAAGTAAAACTAAAAATGAACAACAAAACAATGATAAAATAAAATACAAGAACCTGAATCTTTTTCGGATGGCGAAAAATAGCCAAAGTCAAGTCTACAAAACTTCTATTATATTTATGTGTCTTTATTTTATTGCCCAACACTGTACGTTGCACTTGTAGATCGTCAAATCTCTCATCCATTAAGGTGCACTTGTGTGCTTCACACATGTTCATTTTCTTTCGCCACAGCTACATTTCGTTAGCTGCTTCCTTATATGCGGCCAACAATAATAATAATAATCTCAAGTGCGTGCCAGAGTGTCTTTTAAGTGATTTTCATTTGAATGCTTGTAAAAGTGCAACACGATTAGTCTTTCTGTTCTACACATACTAACTAGGAGAAAAATAAACATACGCACGTTTGTTTATGGATGCAAATTAGCAAATTGAAATATGTAACAAAATGCTTCGAATTAATCGTCCAATTGCTCTTTTTCATGCAAGTGAATAGAGATTTGTTTGAATAAATGCATTTATTATTTTGATTTGTGTATCAAAACATTTGCAGATATGAACTTAAGCTACTGCAAAGGTAGTTTTGATATTTTTCGTTGATACAAAGATTTATTCAAAGTACAATTACTTTGATTTGAATTAATTGGTTTTCTGTTGAGTGCTTTTGATTGTGAAGCTATTTTGCAGAAACACACAAAAATGCAAATATTTCAAATTTATTTGAATATTTAATGCAATTGGTGGCTTAAAAATATTCAGTTAATGGTTATTTTAACAATAGAAATGTTTTGTTTATACGATTTATTTTCGCATTATTCATGCAAATCTAAATATAAAACCAATATTTTAAAATTTACGAGGTACATATAAACAAACAACGTTTTTTTGAGGACAGTTTGTATAAACTTTAGACAATTGAATGAAATTTTCTAGTTTTTTTTTGTTTTTTTTCTATTTCAGTTTTTAAGTTTTTTTTAATTTTTTTTATTTCATTTTTTTATTTCATTTTTTTATTTTTTTTTTAATATTTGAAATTTTTTTATTTAATTTTTTTTTTATTTTTTTATTTTTTTACATTTTTTATTCATTGTTTTTAAATATTATTTATTTTTTATTTTTTTATTTTATTGTTGTTTTTTCATTTCATTATTTTACTCTCTTTTTTAATTTTTTTTTTACTTTATCTAATTATTTTTTAATTTTTTAAAAAGAAATAAAAAATTAAAATAAGATATTATATTTTAAAATAAAATAAGAAAATAAATAAATAAATAATAAAATTTAAATAAAAAAATTAAAAAACAATTAGATAAAGAAAAAAAAATTAAAAAAGAAATTAAAAAAGAAATAATATTAACAAAAAAAAAAATAAAAAACAAAAAAAAAATAAAAGAGGAAATACAAAAGAAAACTAAAAAAAAAAAATAAAAAACTTAAAAAATGAAACAAAAAAAAAAATAAAAAAACTTAAAAAATGAAACAAAAAAAAAACTTAAAAAATGAAATAAAAAAGTAAAAAAAAACTTAAAAATAAAATTAAAAAAAAAACTTAAAAAATGAAACAAAAAAAAGTAAAAAAACTAAAAAATGAAATTAAAAAAATAATTCCAGTATCATCGAAACATATGTCGGCTTGTCTGTTTCCTGCAGCGCGTTGGTAAATTGCTCTCAAAAAACTCATTTTCTTAAAAAAAAAAAATTAATAAAAAAAATAAAAAACCTAAAAAATTAAAAAAATGAATAAAAAAAATAAAAAAACCTTAAAAAATGAAATAAAAATTGAGAAAATTTAAAAAAAAAATTAAAAAAAAACAAAAAAACAACTAAAAATAAAATAAAAAAAAAATAAATTAAAAAATTTATAAATAAAATAAAAAAACTTAAAAAATGAAACAGAAAAAAAATAAAAAAACTTAAAAAATGAAATAAAAAAAATTTAAAATAAAATAAAAAAACTTAAAAATAAAATAAAAAAAAAAATAAATAAAAAAATAAAAAACCTAAAAAATAAAATGAAAAAATTAAAAAAACTTAAAAAATTAATAAAAAAAATGAAAAAACTTAAAAAATAAATAAAAATTAAGAAAAGTTAAAAAAAATAAAAAACTTAAAAAATGAAACAAAAAAAAAAACTTAAAAATTAAATAAAAAAATAAAAGAGCTTAAAAAAAATATAAAAAAAAACTTAAAAATAAAATAAATAAAAATAAAAAACCTAAAAAGTAAATAAAAAAAAAATTAAAAAAACTTAAAAAATTAAATAAAAAAAGCTTAAAAATAAATTGAAAAAATAACTCAAAAATAAAATTAAAAACAAATAAATAAATAAAAAATTAAAAAAAAAAAATAAAAACCTAAAAAATAAAATAAAAAAAAAATTAAAAAAACTAAAAAAATTGATTAAAAAATAAAACACTTAAAAAATGAAATAAAAATTAAGAAAAGTTAAAAAATAAAAAAATAAAAAAATTAAACCCTAATATTTCATTCAATTATCTAGATTTTATTCTAAAAATTCCGTATAAAAACATTCAGCTCTCAATTCGAGTAGTATCATTTAACAAATGGCCACGTTAACATTTTTAAGGACATGTCTAATGCACTTTGCTACGGCATTCATACTTCCATACATTACATAAAACTTTTCTAATGCAATGAACAAGTGTGCTTTTCAATTTACAACCTGCGCACTTTGCAGTTATGAATTAGAAAAAAAAAAAAAATGACTTATTAAGCTTCCTGGCACACTTGGCAAGCGACGACAAATGTTACGCTGAATGCTTTTCAAATGTAATCCATATACAGTACAGACTCGTTCATTGCTTTGGGGGCAATAAAGTTGCCATAATGAGCTCAATAACTCACTGCATAAAAGGATGCTCAGATGTATGTATGTATGTGTGTATAACACTGTACAAGGGAAGAAAAAAATCTGCGACAGATATCCTCTTAGAATGCAGATAAAATTGTTTAGCATTTCCTGTTTGGCCTGCTCTCTACCCTTTCCAACAATTTGAGCACCACGTTGTTTGCCTCAAGCTTGGTTTTCAGAGTGTGAATGGTTGGATTTCGTTTGCGCTTTTGATTTATATGCAAGTGATTTATGTATAATAACTGCTACCCATTAAATATCTTACGCTTTAAATGTTATGTCATCATGAAGCTCACATTAATTTGCAAATTTTTTTTCTTCTCTCTCCCTCTCATTTTTTCTTCACAGTGAACTACACAAATAAAGCTCAAAAATGGTGATAAGTAATCCAGACGCGGTCGCCGCCACAACAAATAATGCTGGTGGCGACGCTGCTACTATGGCACATCCTTCGGGTATTCCACGTGATAGAATAGATAATATAATGAGTGGTATAGCGAATACGGGCGATGTTAAAATGAATAACCACCGAAAAAAGCTGCGTCAAAGGTGAGTTACATAGTTTGAGTGAGAAATGTTAACAGATCAACCATTATTTTGTATTTCTCTTTGAACTTTTACAGATTCGATATTATTAAAAAGTTAGGTCAGGGCACATATGGTAAAGTGCAATTAGGTATAAATAAGGAAACCGGCCAGGAGGTGGCTATAAAAACTATTAAAAAGTGCAAAATAGAAGCCGAAGCTGATTTGGTGCGTATTAGACGTGAGGTGCAAATTATGAGTTCGGTGCAGCATCCAAATATTATACATATTTATGAAGGTAAGTTTTGATCGATATTTGTAAAATAAAATATAATAAAATAAAATAATGTAAAATACAATAAAATAATATAATGAAAAATAAAAAAATCAAAATAAAGATATAATTAAGTTGTATGAAAAATAATACTTGTATGAAAATTATTACTTGTATGAAAATAATACTTGTTGGAAAAGTAATACATGCGTGAAACACCTTACTTCTTATCTATGTGAAAAATAATACTTCTATGAAAAATTATGCCGCTATAAAAATGATACTTGTATGAAAAATAATACTTGTATGAAAAATAATACTTGTATGAAAATACAAATTAAATTAAATTAAAATTAAATTAAATTAAATAAAATTAAATTAATTTAAATTAAATTAAATTAAATTAAATTAAATTAAATTAAATTAAATTAAATTAAATTAAATTAAATTAAATTAAATTAAATTAAATTAAATTAAATTAAATTAAATTAAATTAAATTAAATTAAATTAAATTAAATTAAATTAAATTAAATTAAATTAAATTAAATCAAATTAAAATAAAATAAAATAAATTAAATTAAACTAAATTAAATTAAATTAAACTAAATTACATTAAATTAAATTAAATTAAATTAAATTAAATTAAATTAAATTAAATTAAATTAAATTAAATTAAATTAAATTAAATTAAATTAAATTAAATTAAATTAAATTAAATTAAATTAAATTAAATTAAATTAAATTAAATTAAATTAAATTAAATTAAATTAAATTAAATTAAATTAAATTAAATTAAATTAAATTAAATTAAATTAAATTAAATTAAATTAAATTAAATTAAATTAAATTAAATTAAAATAAATTAAAATAAATTAAATTAAATTAAATTAAATTAAATTAAATTAAATTAAACTAAATTAAATTAAATTAAATTAAACTAAATTAAATTAAATTAAATTAAATTAAATTAAATTCAATTACCGCACTAAAACCTAACCTCCCACGGCCCGCGCATTATTCCTTACCTGGGACCGCGCTTAGCATTACTTCAGGTAAGGAAGCGCGTTACGTGAGCCCTGTGGCTACTTCACGCTAACTGGCTAGACAACCGTCTTCCCGTTTCGCAAGGAGGACGTTCCTCGCGTATCGCCTGACTATATCCCATCTTGCATTTTCAGAGGTCGTCTTTCGAATGACACTGCCTGAGGAAAGCTCGCCAATTGTCTCTTCCACCCGCCTTCTTTCTTCAGCGAATTGCTCGCATTCGTAAAAGGTGTGGCGTACATCGTCTATGGCTCCACAGTAGGTGCAGTTCGGGGTTTGAACCTTGCCCATTCTGTGCAGGTACTCACGGAAATAACCGCGTCCGGTTAAGAATTGGGTCAGGTAAAAGTCGACCTCTCCATGCGGCCGATTCAGCCATGGTTCCACTTCGGGGATTAAAACCCTGGTCCACCTTCCAGCAGTACTGTTGCTTCATTGTAGTTGCCACCGCCGGATCGATCGCGCCTGCGTTGCAGCAACGTCTCTACGTCCCTCTGCACGAGTGTCGTACATAATTTTTCTTTCCTCAGCGAGGATATATATCGGTATGGTCCCCGCAATGACCAGAACAGCGCCTGCGGAGACCGCGCGGTATGCTGAGGCGATTCTCAGGGCCCCTCTGCGTTGAACCGCAGTAATAGCTGCCTGGTACTTCTGAAATTTCATTGCATCCGCCCAGACTTCTGCACCGTACAACAGTATAGAATCTGAGGTGGACGCCAGACACTTTCTTATGCATGGCTTTGGTGTTTCTATCTGTTGATCCCCAACAGTTATGTTAATGAGCGTGGGGATCCTTCTTTTCGTTAGGATCACGATCTCTGTCTTGGCTGTAGCCAGTTGGAGGCCGTGATCATTCATCCACTTGTCTACACTACGCATCACTTAGTTTAGTTTAAGCTGTGCAGGTCGCAGCTTCGTGCTGTTATTACGGCAGCCACGTCGTCTGCAAAAGCAACTAAAAAAGGTTGGGTCCCCTTTACCCTTCGGTGTAAGGACGAGCCGTGCTGTCTTCCATCTGGCGGGGAAGACACTTGCCTGTAGACATTTGTTGTACATGTGCAACACAAGCTCTGGACAACTATTAGCAGTTAACCTGAGTGCCTCTGCAGGTATTCCATCGGGTCCTGGGGCTTTTCCAGCCTTCATGCTACGCAGGGCTACGTTGAGCTCTTTTTCGTTGAAAGGTATCACGTTTCGGTCATTTCGTGCTACATGCTCCTCTTCTCTAGAAGGTTGCGTGAGAAATAGCGTTTCCACGATATTCTTCATGCGATCCTCGTCCATTATCTGATTTGGTGGACGGAGTTTCTTCATAACTATTTTGTACCCTTGTCTCCAGGAATCTTGATCGACTTCTTTACAGAGCGTTTTCCAGCATTTCAGCTTGCTTAGTTTTATGGCGAGGCCTTTTTCGCCCTTAAAATAAATTAAATTAAATTAAATTAAATTAAATAATAGTTTAGTTTATAATAGTTTCCTTGATTAAATAACTTTTATATGTAGGTCTAACTTATGTCTCTCTCTCTATCTCCATCTCTCTCAATTTCAGTATTCGAGAATCGTGAAAAGATGGTGCTAGTCATGGAATTTGCCGCAGGCGGTGAACTGTATGATTATCTCTCGGAACGTAAGGTGCTCAATGAAGAGGAGGCGCGGCGCATATTTCGACAAGTAGCCACCGCTGTTTACTACTGTCACAAACACAAAATTTGTCATCGTGATTTAAAATTGGAAAATATTTTGCTCGATGAGAATGGCAATGCGAAGGTATTTATCTCTCTTAATAAGATATATTCGATTGCTATTACAAAATATCCACTCTACCATTTCCAGATTGCCGATTTCGGTTTATCAAATGTATTCGACGAAACAAATTTACTCTCCACATTTTGTGGCTCACCACTTTACGCCTCACCCGAAATTGTTGAAGGTACACCCTACCAAGGTCCAGAAGTCGACTGCTGGTCCCTTGGCGTACTTCTCTACACTCTAGTCTATGGATCAATGCCATTCGATGGTTCCAATTTTAAAAGACTTGTCAAACAAATCAGTCAAGGAGATTATTATGAGCCAAAGAAACCGTCACGTGCCTCAACGTTGATACGTGAAATGTTGACGGTGAGTCCGCGTAAACGTGCCACTATCGAACAAATTTGTGCTCACTGGTGGGTGAATGAAAATGATAATGTATCATGTTTGGATTTAGCTGAAGAGTTGGCAACACAAACACCAGTACGTTTAGATGTTTTGTTGTCATTGACACCGGCTGCTATAACAGCCGATCAATTGGTTGTGCCATCCGCTGATGCGGGCAAAGGAGAACGTGTGCCAAGAAGTCATTCGGTGGGATCGATACGTGATATGGGTGGTAATACGGAGGCGGAACGTAGAATATTGGATATGGTGGCTGGTAGGTTGATGATAATGTACTATTTGTTGTATGAAGAAATTTGTGAAAAAATTGGGCGCTGAGCTTGCGAGAAGAGATACTTTTAAGCGTATCTAATATTAAAAACTAAATATTTTATTTTCATTTAATTTATTTTATTTTTATTAATCCAATTGAATTTGTTTTATTTTACGTTACATTATTTTATTTTATTTTTTTTTTTTAAATTAATCAAATTAGTTTAGTCGTAAGTTAATCGTGTTAGTAAAACGAATAAAATTTGTGATTAATTGACGGCAAAGGCTCCATCCAAAGATTTTTTAGAGAAAATTAAAAGTAGTCAAAAATATATTTTAAAATTAATGAAATCAATTTAGTCGTACATAAGTTAATTGTGTTAGTAAAACGAATACAATTGGTGATTAATTGACGGAAAAGGCCCTATCCAAAGATTTTTTAGAGAAAACTAAAAAAAGTCAAAAAAAATATATCAAAATTATTGAAATCAACTTAGTCGTAAGGTAATCGAGTTGCTTGAAAGAAATAAATTAATGATTAATCGATGGTATAGGCTCTTCACAACGATTTTAGAGCGAAAATTAAAAAAGTCTCGAAAAATATTTCAAAATTAGATGAACAAAGTAATTTAGTCGTAAGTTAATTGAGTTGATAAAACGAAATAAATTAGTGATTATTCGACGATATGGGCTGTTAATCGTGTTAGAAATACAAACTAAATTAATGATTAATCAACGGTAAAGGATCGTTTTAGAAATTTTGAGGAAAAAAACATGTTAACATTAGTCAAATAATTTAGTCGTAAGTAAATCGTATTAGTAAAACGAATGAAATTGGGGATTAATTGAACACAAAGGCCCTATATAAAGATTTTTACACAAAATTAAAAAAAAGCAAAAATATGTTTTAAAATTAATAAAGTCAATTTAGTCGTAAGTTACTCGAGTTGCTTGAACGAAATAAATTAATGATTTATCTATCGTATAGGCTCTTCCCAACGATTTTAGAGCGAAAATTAAAAAAGTCTCGAAAATATTTCAAAATTCGATGATCAAATTTATTTAGTCGTAAGTTAATCGTATTGATAAAACGGAATAAATTAATGATTATTCGACGGTAGGGGCTCTATCGACAGATTTTGGAGCAAAAATTAAGAAAAAACTTTAAAATATTTCAAAAGTTATCAAATTATTTAGTCGTAAGTTAATCGAGTTGATATAACCAATTAAATTAATGATTAATCGACGGTAAAGAATCTTTTAAAAGATTTTGAAGCAAAAACTAATGAAAAATTTTTTAATTGAAATTGATTAACAAAACGATATGGACTGCCAAATGGAATTGCTTCAAGCTCAGCGTTCAATCGTAACTTTGTATGTTCCAACTATATATAAATCTTGTACCTAAAAAGTATATTTAGTAGTTTTTAAATCCCAAATGTCTGTAAATAGCTGATGACTGTCTTTCAAACCACTCATTCGTACCCCTGTTTATTAATCACCTTTACAACGATTCCTCTAACCACAACTTTGACAATACTTGACCATACTCTTACAAAAATCCCTCTACCAACCCACAAACAAACCCTTACTCGTATACACACATTGAAGACTAAACTAAAATTGTGTTTCCATCATATAACCCATAATTCATTTTTTACACCACCTCTTCTCTCTCTCTTATTTTCTCTCCAACATCATCATTAGCTGGCGGTGAGGCGGCGCTCATGCCATCACCAACGCGCACCATTACACCCACACATAGTCCAGTGCAAAGTAAGCGCAAACTCGAGACCACCGTCTCCACTGATAATGCGCATGGTGCTGTGTCGAAGAAGAAAGAAAAACCTGGTAGCAGCTCAATGATACTCAAAGAGAGCACAGTGCCATCGAAACAAGAGATACCTATGGAAACGGAAGAAGACGACGAGGCAGCAGAAAATTCAGTTGTTGAGGAGCCTATCACGCCGGCACCAGCACAAAATGCCAAGCCCTCAGCTAGTTTCTCCAAAAAAGATATGGAAAAGGTGGGTGATCTTTGCGCGCAGTTGATGCAAGAAGATGCTAAAGCTACAGCGCCTGCGCCAACAACAACTGCTCCATTGACTGAACCAAGCACACCAGTGACACCGACCACACAAGCTGGTGTAGCGCGTCAAAAAACGCTTAGTAAGCTGGAATCACTCGAGGAGGCGCCCGAAGAGAAGGACGCTACAAAAGTTATCAAGAAATTTGTTAATAAACATAAAACTGCAGATTTAGTCAATGCCATCGGTCAAATTACACCTACAACGGAGAAAACCAATGAGCAGACTGCAACTGCATCAGCCACCACACCCACCAGTAATGCCAAAACCGCAATTGTTAAACCCACCACAACCAATGCCAACAATAATAATAATGTCAATCCAGCACCCTTCGTACGCAAGTGCAGCCTACAAGATGAAAGCTCGTTGAGCAAGTTCAATGATCGTCGTAAATCGCGCGTACTCGAAGCCACCGAGAAGCTACAACAAGTGAATGCCGGCAATGGTGGTGAGAAACTGAAAAAATTCAACATACCTGGCGTAAGCGTGGGCAGTTTCAAAAAGGAATATGAGCGCAAAGCAACAAATCCGCCACAGCAGCAGGGTCCCACGCCGGGAGAGTTGCGCGCAATGGAAGAAATGGCCGCAGCCGCGGCGGCAGCACAAGAGCTTGAAGCTAATGAACAGTTAGGTGAGGGTGTATCAGCTAATGCTGCGTTGCCACAAGCTCCATCTTCAGATGCAGGCTCAATTGAGACAAGTGACTCAAAGAACTCAGTAGCTTCATTGACATTAGAAGATGCGCGTCGCTCAATGGAAAACTCCATCGCGCTCTTGCGTCAAGCTCAAAGTGAATCATCCAAAGAAGTCGATCAGTTGTGCGCACAAACCGAAAATATTGAAGTTAGTGAGACCAGTAACCCCATGGTGGCTGCGGAGCGTGAAAGAAAGTTGAAGAATGCGCGCGCCATAATTGGAAATGCCATACAACCAGGTAAGTGCAAACTCTCAAAATGGGCTTAGATGTACTTTTATATGAATATCAGTGCAAGCTATAATAATTACACAAACAATGCCGCAGCGTATTTTCAAATATAAACTAAATGCATTAAACGCTTGCCGTAGGGTGCTTACTGTGTAACTGGATGGGAGTTCTAACAAAAATTTTACCGAAAATTAATAACAAATTGTATCGTCTTTTTAACTATTTTTTGTTAGGTGAAATTGGCTGGAAACTAAAAAATTGTATGAAAACCATCGCGATTGGAACACAATTAAATTAACCTCAAATGTAGATTTGCTGATACTTTCAGACACAGTTTACCAAAATTTTATGTTCTATGTCCCCCTACTTCCAGTTTAATTACGAAGGCAGTTTGAAAATTTGCTTCTGATAACTTCCCGAAATGACCCTGATCCAAAAAAGTACCAGAAAAAACTATCAAAATGATGCCGAAAAAGTTCAGAAATCTTTCTCGACATGATCCCAAAATTTATTCCAAAATAATTCCGGAAAGTACTTGAAATGGTTCCGAAATGATCCAGAAAAAATGCCGAAATAATATCGAAAAATTTCCAAAAATAATCAAAAAACTAACCTAAAATGATGCCGAAAAAGTTTCTAAATCAATTCCGAAATTTTCCCAAAATCAATTCCAAAATGATCTAGAAAAAGCCCCGAAATGGTCCCGAAATGGTTCAGAAAAAATGCCGAAATAATCCCAGAAAAGTTCTGAAAACGGTCCCGAAATGATCCAGAAATTAAACCCAAAAGTAACAAAAACTGATGCCGAAAAGTTCCGAAATCAATTCCGAAATGTCCCAGAAATTATTTCCAAAATGAGCCAGAAAAAATCCAGAAATTATTCCGAAATGATAAAAAAAAAATCCTTAATAATCCGGAAAAGTTCCGAAAACGATCTCGAAATGGACCCGAGATTAGTCCCAAAGCAATCCCAAAATGATCTCGAAAAAGTCTCAATAACAATCTCAAAAGAGTCGTGCTCTCGAATTAACTACTTTTTTGGGTTTACATTTCATTCACATTTAGTTTTTGAACAATTTTGTTGCGCCAGAAACATGAATGTGCTGCACTTAACCACAGACAACATGGCGTATACATAACAATTTTGATACACATTCGCGCTTCTGGCAAAACGAAAATTTAAAAAAATTTAAAAATTCAGTTTTTAATCATATTTGTTGCGACAGAAACATAAATCTGCTACACATTCGTGTTTCTGGCTCAACGAAAATTAAAAAAAAATTTTTTCGGAAATTTTTAAAAGATGAATGTGCCGAATCTGGATAAAGAGTATAAAGAGAATATAACCTGCAAAAACATATTTTTTGTCTAAAACTAAAATTTAAAATTTTGCGAGAGGAATAAACTTTCAAATACGATTTTTTAAATTTTAATTTTGGCACATTTATGCTTCTGGCAAACGAGCGACGATATTTGATTACTACCTCAGTCCTATATAACCTTGACTAATATGTCTACCTGGGCTAATGAAGCTAACCCAACTCACTTTTCAACTAACAATTTTCAGGTTAACAATTTTTTTTTTAAATTCAAATTAAAAATTTCATGTTACGAAATTACGAAAGGGTGATACATTTTTATTAGAACTCCAGTATTATATTTTTTTTGCATACGTAACGCGCAGAGCCTAATTTTTTAGAAAATAAGTCCCAAGCACCCGTATTTACTGTCACAAAACGAGCAAAATTTCTTCAACCCAAAAGTTTTGGCCTATCATTTGATATTTCATATCTTCGAAGTATGCTTAGAGGTTTCATTCTTCATTCGTTCATTAGTTTTAGTTATTTGTAGTATTTCATACATATTATACAAATCATAATCATACATTCGATCACACAAGCATACAAACTTATACCATAACTATCAGTCAAAACTTTCCCAAAAGATTATTTTGACCGACAGTAACTGTACCAGACCTGTTAAATTGTTTTAATAAGCAATGAATTTTAATTAAATGATTTAAATAGTTATTAAAAAAATGATATAAAAAAATAAATAAAATAAAAAAATAAAATAAAATAAACTTAAATAATATAAAAAAAATAAAAAGAGTAAAAAAAACAAAAAAAAAATTAAACAAAAAAAATTAGGATAGGTGGCAACCCTGTAAACCGCGCTAAGTGGCAACCCCCATGCATTTAATCTAAGAATGAATAAAATTGTATATATGCCGAATTTTATCCAATTCGGCGAAGCAATTCCCGAGAAAAAATAAATACGAAAAAATAAATAAATTGCGGTTAGGTGGCAACCCTAAGTGGCAACCCTGCTTGAAAGTATCTTTTTTGGAATACAGTCAAAAATACCTTTCATTTGATACCCATATTGGCATATCTAGCTCTATATTTTAAAAATATCGGGATAGGTGGCAACCCTGTAAACCGCATTAAGTGGCAATACCCATGAATTCTGCTTGGCCTAACTATTACAATTTGTGCAATGTGAGCTAGATTCTAGAATTTCACCTCCTATTTGATTTGCACAGGTAAACATCGTGGTGAAAATCGCCTACACCTGAAAGTCTGCAACAACGCCTGAAAGTCGGTTACAATTTTTATTTCCGTTGCATAATTTCCGTTGCATCATCCGCAATTTTCTCAAATTTTACTCTCAATCAAAACTTTATATCGCCGCCTAAGAAGTTAACTCCGAAATATGAAAAAATAAGATAAATAAAATAAAACAAAATAAAAAAATATAAAATAATATAAAAAAGGTAAAATAAAATGTTTTGAAATAAAATAAAACAAAATAAATAAAAAATCAATGAAATGAAATAAAATAAATGTACTATACCCGTTAGATTTTGGAATTGGGATTAAAAATACATTGATTAAAGTGTTCTTTTAATAGGCAATAAATTTAAATATTTTTTTTTTTTAAATATGTATTAAAAAACAAAAAATAAAATAAAATAAGAAAAAATAAGATAAAAAAAATAAAAAAAATTATAAAACAATGAAATAAAAAAAAAATTAAAAAAAAAAAAATATTTATTTAAAATAAAAAAAAAAAAATATTTATTTAAAAAAAAATTAAAAAAAGTAAAAAAAAAATTAAAAAAAGTAAAAAAAAAAATAAAACAAAATAAAAAAAAATAAAAAAGTAAAAAAAAAAATAAAAAAAATAAGAAAAAAAATTAAAAACAGGAAATGATAAAAAAAATTATTTAAAAAATATATAAATTCTTGTTCTTTTAATAGGCAATAAATTTAAATAATTTTTTTTAAATATGTATTAAAAAACAAAATATAAAATAAAATAAGAAAAAAATAAAAGAAAATTATAAAACAATGAAATGAAAAAAGTAAAATAAAAAAAATATTTATTTAAAATAAAAACAATAAAAAAAAATATTTATTAAAAAAAAAAAAAAAAAAAAAAAGAAAAAAAATAAAAGAAAATTATAAAGCAATGAAATGAAAAAAAAAGTAAAATAAAAAATATTAAAAAAAATATTTATTTAAAATAAAAAAAAATATTTATTAAAAAAAAAATAAAAAAAAGTAAAAAAAAATAAAAAAATGAGAAAAAAGTAAAAAAAATAAAAAAATAAGAAAAAAAATAAAAAAGTAAAAAAAAATAAAAAAAATAAAAAAGGAAAAAAAATTATTTAAAAAATATATAAATTCCTTTTCATTAGTCTGATGTTGTTTTAGCAACATAAGAAATAATTTTTTTCTTTAGAAAATTAACATAATTTAATCATTAAATAAACTATTGCGAAAATAATCATGCTCGGGAATCATTATTTAACAGGTCTTCACTGCACACACACAGCCACATACACAACACCATACAAAAACACACCACCAACACAATCATTTAACGTACATTTGCATTTGCTCATTCATCTCATCATTGATTCATCTATTTTAGTTATACGCAGGCCATCACAACCATCCATTGGTATCGGCTTCAGTGGCGTCGGCGGCGGTGGGGGCTACGGTCAAATGCGTGCGGCCAGTAGCAGTTTTATTGGTTTTGGCAACAATGACAGCGGCAGCATGAGTGGCGGCGGCGGAGGCAGTGTCAAAGTTAAATTTGGCGTAGGCAAAAGTGGCTGTAGCAGCAACTATCAAGCAACGTCACCCAAATCATGGGTGGCATACAATACGAATGCTACACCACCAACACCGCCACCTCTGTTGATACCAAAAAATGCAAATGTTAAAGTAAATGCGAATACAAAAACAAATCCAAACGTTGCCCTCGCCGCTGCACGGCAACACATAATGGGACGTTTGGCGACAGCTGCTTCAGGTGATGGTCAAAATGAATACCAAACGGATTTGTCCACGACAACACAAACCAACTTTATGCAATCACCCACTTCCAATTATCCCAACTCACCATTGTTTAATCAGTTTAAACCGAACAACAACAACAACAACAGTAGCAATTGTAGCAACCATATGAACCATCATGCAAACAATCAGCATTCACAACAACAACAACAACAACATCCACACCAATACCCACACACAAATAATAATGCCTCGCAACAAACAACAACACAAAAACAACTATTGCAATTCCAACAAAGACTACAACAGCTACAACAACAAAGACAACGACATCATCAGTCCGTAATAGAGCAACAAAAAACATTTGAACAACAACAACAATATAAAAATGAAAAACAAGCATACACAACACAACCATTTATGCATCAATATCCAAATAGCAAACATGCTCACAGCATGTCAATGCCAAATACATTTGCCGCCGCTCCATCTGCCACTGCCACTGCCGTTAACGTCAAAAATAACGCAATACCCACCTCCAACACCACCTCCTCCAATGCCACCTCGCCTGTAGCCGCCACCATGAATAGTGTGCCAAAACCATTTTATAATGCGCCACCTCCTTCGATATTCTACAAATGTAAGTTTAGCTGTCGTTCGTTAGACCATTCGTTCGTTCGTTCGTTCTTTTTGCTCGTTTTGTTCGTTTTATTCGTTGCTCGTATTTTGCTCGTTTGTGCCTTAGTTTGTTAGTTGGTTCGCTCGTTCTTCCACGTTTTTTTGTTAATTTTTTTATGTGTTTATTTTAAAATGTAGCGATTTATGTTTTCCATAATTGTATAATTATTTACTTTTTGTGTTATTTTTTTTTTTTTTTTGTTTCGGTTAAGTTGTTGCTAATTTTTGGTTTGTTTTAAACTCTGTATCTACATATTTGTTTTAAGTATAAATAGACCGCAAAGCTTTGCGAAACACACAAGCATTCTAAACTCTTCAGACATTGATAGACAAATGATTTCAATAACTATGTAGGAACATGAGTATTGTTTTGAACTATTCAAGCATTTGTTTTAAATATTTCCCAGAGTTATTGATATGTTTTTGTTTAATAACTGGGGCAAAAAGGTTAATACCGATCTTCCGTTTAAATTTATGATGTGTCACTTTCAATTATTTTCGAACGTCATCTTCTAAAGGCAAATAATCCACTAGAACGGTTGCCTAATCTAATCTTGGCTTGCACAAAGCACGCCAGTCATTCCTTTTTAGCGATAACTTACGCGAATTGAAACCCTCAAGGGAGTTCAAGTCATCCTCCACTTGTTCTTTCCATCTCAGTCGAGGCCTCTCCCTTCCTCTGCTGCCGAATTCAGGCGACGATAGGAAAACCTTCTGTGCTGGAGCTTCTTTGTCCATTCGCATAACATGGCCCAGCCAGCGGAGTCTTTGGGCTTTAATTCGCTGGACTATGGTCAGATCTGCGTAGAGCTCGTACAGCTCATCGTTAAATTTCCTTCGATACTCGCCGTTGGCAACACGGGAAGGACCATACATCTTCCGGAGAACTTTTCTCTCAAATACTCCAAGGGCCATCTCATCTTCTCTTGACACTGTCCATGATTCCGAGTCGGATATCAGGACTGGTATGATGAGAGATTTATAGAGCGTCATAAGTGTTTGTCGAGAGAGGACTTTACTTCTCAACTGAAACCGAACCGAACATAATGGTTTTAATGCTGGTTCCCAAATAGACGACGTCCCTCACCGTTTCGAAATTGTAGCTATCAATGGTGGCTTGGCTGCCAAGGCGCAGTTGCGCCGTCTCTCTCTTTCATGACAGCAAATACTTCGTTTTGTACTCTTTGACCGCAAGACCCACTTTTTTCGCTTCCGTATCCTGTCCAAAGAAGGCCGCGCTACGACGCCATTATTAAGGACAATGATATCAATCTCACCAGAATATGCCAGCAATTGCACGCTCTTGTAAAAGATTGTACAATTGCGGTCTAGCTCTGCTGCTCGAATTTTCTTATCCAGCATCAGGTTGAAGAAATCGCACGAAAGGGAGTCGCCCTATCTGAAGCCTCGCTTGGTTTCAAATGGCTCAGAGAGGTTCTTCCCGATTCTGACGGAGCTGTTGGTATTGCTTAACGTCATTTGGCAAAGCCGTATAAGCTTGCAGGGAAGTCAAATTCAGACATGGCGACATAAAGGCAACTCCTTTTTGCGCTGTCAAAGCGGCTTTTGAAAACGACAAAGAGATGGTGTGTGTCGATTCTTTTATTATGGGTCTTCTCCAGGATTTGGCGTATCGTGAAAATCTGGTCGATGGTAGACTAGGTCCAGGTCTAAAGCCACACTGATAAGGTTCAATCAGTTTGTCTACGATGGGCTTCAGATTTTCACACATTACGCTAGAAAGAACCTTATATGCGATATTAAGAAGACTTATTCCGCGGTAGCTGGAGCGGTTAGCGGTATCTCCTTTCTTGCGGATTGTGCAGATCACACTTAAATTCCAATCCGGAGATATGCACTCGTCTAACCCTATTCCGCATAAGAGCTGGTGCATGCTTTTTACCAGCTCTTCGCCTCCGTGTTTGAACAGCTGGACGGGTAGTCCGTCTTTTCCAGGCGCTTTGTTGTTTTTGAGCCGGGCTATAGCTATCCTCACTACATTATAGTCAATCAATGATTATAATCAAACTAGTATAATTTTTGAGAATGTGACTTATCGGCAAAGGTATTATTTTGATTAATTGGTAATGATTATTGTCCGATTAATTAATTAATTAAGTTTAGACTATTTTGGGTGCCCGATTAAAATAGCTAAGATATAGGTGTTTCTGATTAATCTGATTGCCACATTTTTGGTAATCGAGTTTTTTATATTACAATTAATAATAATATGATTAATCGGAATTATAATCGCTTGATTTAATCGATTATTATTATTTTCTGACTAACTACTTAATCAAGTTAAGATTACTTGTCATGCTGTATTAATTGATTAATCGCACAATCCCTGTGACATGGGCTTGGTAATGGAAATATAACTTGCGAGTAACAGGTTAAACTTAGTACCCTTTTAAAGAGGTAAATAATATCTAAGCCCACATCCAAGCTTGCAAACCTTCTAATTTTCTTATTTCGCCCATTACATTCATTCACCTTTTCATGTCGCTTTATTCATTTATGCCACTCCATTCAACAACGCGCTATGCAGCCTCTGCATCAATTTTATTTCTTACTTTTTCTAGATTTTCTCATTTAACTAATTTTTTTTTTTTTTGTATCTTTTTCGCACTTTTCGTATAGCATCACCAGGTGGTGATCCGAATCCGACCGTTAAGACATCCACCGCTACGATAACATTGAAATCAGCCACATTGCCGCGTCGCAAACCAACCGCCAAAACGGAAATTCAATTAGAAATCAAACCGCGCATTGTCGAACAACCGAATATGCGTTTCACAACGGAAATGCAACATCCTGTCGCCGATTTGCGTAGTGCGCCTGCACGTGATGGACCAGCTCCATATAGTCCCATTAAGACGGTGTTGAATGCACGCGCCACCAGTTTGGAACCCAAAGAGCATATTATACCAATACAAAGACCGCAGGCGCCATATGCGCGCACCACTTCAAATACAACAACAAGGTAAGTGAAATGCAGTTAATTGATACTTCTTTATTTAATTTTATTTCCTTCTTCTTTAAGGTCTTCGCTATCACGTCAATCTACCAATGATTCTGAATCCGATACGACTACAACCGCAAATATGTCACAATCAACTGTTACAGGCTCATCACAGCCAATTAAGAAAAGTCCACGCGAATTTATTATACCAATCGCTATGGAAGGTGGTGGTTTTATAACACCGCGTGAAGGCAGCATTGAGCCATCCGAGTCTAGTCATACCGCGTCGAGCCGCTCAACTTTCAATCGTTTGCGTCCAACTCGTCGCATTGGGTAGGCACTTATTCATACTCTCTAGAACAAAAACTTAATATAATTTTTTTTCTTTTTCTCTTTAAACAGCAGCTCACTACTTAACGAATCTGGCATTGAGGATAGCTCGCCATTCCAGAAGTTCCGTACAGCTTCTGGTAATAGAGATGGCGATGAGGAGCCACACTTTACGTTGCATAAGTTAAGGTGTGTTTGATTTGTTGTTTGTTGTTGCTTGGTTACTCTACTAATGTATTTCGCTCTCTCTTTTACACGTAGAAGCTCAAGACCAGTGAAGAAACTTAGTCAGGATAACGACTCACAGAGTTCCGGCGAAGAAGACGATGATGATGATGGCTTTGAAATTTTGACCGCTGAGAATCTCTTCTCCACACTACTACAACGAGTATTTATGAGCTTTGACTTTGATGTAAAAGCATTTTATTTTATACATTATTTTTTTGTTTAGGTCCACGCGTTGACCCACCGCATGAATGTCGATAAGGATTTAACTGCAGGATTTCCGAACTCAAGTCGCCTGCTGGGCAATATGCGTAGCCCTTTCTTTAAGGAGCCCTTTGGCAGGTGAGTGTTATGGCAGTGGCGCTATTTACGGAAATCACATTTTTGTTATTGCTTTAGCTGATGTTGGGGCTGGGGATGTTCTTAAACGCGATTTAATTCTTAATTTGAAGTCCAGCCATTAGATACTAGACACTAGGAGCCTTAGATTATAAGACGAGACCATCCTTGAAGCCATTGTACAAAATAATATTACTAAAACAAGCAGAAGGAGACAGTTTAGATAAGGACACGAGACATCAAGAAAAATAAAAGAAAACTGAAAAGATAAATAGCAAGAACTGAAACCGAAAGCGTAACCGTAACCGATTAAAACCGATTCATTTTTCGAAAATGAAACCGTAACCGTAACCGATTACAACCGATTCATTTTTCGAAACCGTAACCGTTATTTTGATCTGAAAAAGAACGAAACCGTAACCGTTTCCAAACTGTTTTGAATTTTTTTATGCCTTTGGGGGAATATATTTTCTTTTACCAAAGTGTACCCTGAATAGCTTCGTTTAGATATCAGTTTAGTGTCCCTGTCTCAGATATTCTGACGATTTATTTCATTTAGTTTTCATTCTAATTTCCTTTAAAAGTAGTCAATTTTTTTGACCGAACCAACTTTTTTAGAGAGATTAAGACAAATGTAGGTAAAAAAATGGCGTTCCCAGTTTTTCGAAGTTAGCCTCCAAAACTTAGTTACGGACTTTCGAAGTTCGAAGTTGGACCCTTCGAAAAATTGGTTTTCTAATTGTTTTGTTTCAAAAATTTAAAAAAATACACTTTAAAATAAAAAGAAAGTACGCCGTTCGAGTAAGTTGAGCAAAAAGGCCACGCCCACATTAACCCTTTTTCAACCGTAATCGTAACCGTAACAGAAACCGTAACTGAAACCGTAACCGTAACAGAAACCATAACAGAAACCGTAACCGAAACCGAAATAAATTTTGAAAAACGAAACCGGGACCGAATCGCGTTACAAACCCGAAACCGAAACCAGAACGTTATTTGATAAATAGTCAAAAGTTCAGAAATATAAATATGTATTGAAAAATTCAGTATCAATACACAGATATTAGGACAGAAAGTAACTTCCAGAAACAAAAGAAAGACAGGTGAAGTGAAACCGATTGCAGTATAGAGTCATTCTGGCTTAACTTCGGTCTGGATACTGTAATAGGTTAAAATCTTACGTATCCAGACTAAACAACACCATTTCAAACACATGCCCTGCATCTAGAATGTCTCCCCATGATACTTTACATCTCTTTAACTGTTCAATTGAAACTACTCTTCTAATACCCCTTTCGCTATGGTCCAACAATTTTGAAACTGCTCGTTTCCTATGTAGGGCTTCTGTTAGAAGAGCTTGACGAAGATCTTCGGAATGAAAATCACAACGACAACAACAACAAGAACAACAACAATAACAACAACGACAACAGCCACAATAACAACAACGACAACAAATGAAACAGACCTATAGGGCTGAGAACACATAATTTAAAGAAATTCACCATACCCAAAACTGCCCTGTTACACCAGACATATTTCATACTCTGTATTTTCGATCTCTTGACTAGTCATATATTTTTTTTAAGCTATTGCATAGATTTTATGGAAGGCCTTGGCGGTTGGAGTTAATGAAAAAATGTTAATGTTAAAAAAGTTCGTAACGGACTTTTTTCAATGTTAAAAGGTTCGGCGTTACCAACATAACTTGACAAAATAAATATAAGCGTTCCCTACATTTAGGCGTATGACGTTGTTCTGATGTTAGCAGCAGGCGGACTACAGCTGTACACTACATAAAATAGGTTGTTGACTATTTTTAGGCTATACTGTTAACTGTTAGGGTATACTGTTAAGGCTGTACTGCTCTAAAGTCATAAATATGCTCATTGAGTTTATAAATATTATAATTGCATAAGTTGATAAAATGTAATATGCAATAGCTTTACCGCGGCAGTCCCCGAGTGCCACACGTCCTTTTTTTTAGATTCACCAGACTATTAGATTATTATTCTTGTGATCGTATTTTTGTAAAAATGAAATGTGCTTCCCAGCCCTATTGCATTATTGTTTGTACTAGAACTACATTAAAACTTACAACTTATCCTTCCCATTTCTGTTTTCATGCTGCGTATGCTTTTGGCTTAACTAAAAATAAATAAAACTACTAAAATACAACGGAAAAAAATTGGGGTGGTTGAATGGCGTTTAACATATGCAACTCATTTTGACTAACAAAAAAAAAAAAAAAAAAAAAAATACGGTATTAAACTCACAAAACCTACCATCATCAAATTTTTTGTTGTTAAGATCTCAAGTGAGTTATACTTACAGTGAAACAGTCGAGAAAAAGCAAGTGTAAGTACGACCGAAGGAAATTTTGTTTTTAAAAATAGACTGCACTGCTTCGTATGAAACTTTCTTCTTTTACTTTACTCTTTTTTCAAAGGGATATATAACTTCTTTTTTTCTTGCTTTGGTAAATAAAATTTTTTCTCTACCTTTTTCTGTTTTCCTCGCATATCTCTTCGAAGTGTGTCCGTCCTTGGCTCTTGCGTATGTTTTTGGTAGTGTCTATCTAGGTTAACACAAGTGTCTTACTTTTTTCGAATCTACCACCCTTTTTCTTGCTTTTATAGATCTTTAACTGTAATGCAACGAGTCAAGAGGAGTCTTGCCAAAATTTGTCGCTTAAGTAAATTTCTAGGCAGTTTGAGGCCTAATTGCTTCTGCCTGTAAGTTAAATTTTAGTGTAGAACATGTATTCGTTTCAATATGTGTGAAAAGTTTTGAATCGCAGTTAGCATGACTCCTCTGTAAACTCATTGCATTATTCATCGATCTACAAAATTTTTCATTCAATTTACGAGATTAGTACATATTGTAACTTTTCGCGGAACAACCGTAATGGTAATTTTTTCGAAAATCTCTTTTTGATGCAAAATAGTTTGAGATCCCACAGCGCATCATTTTGTAAAATATTATAGCTGAAATCATTACACTAAACAGCAAAATCGACTGTTTTTCTGGGTATGGCGTCTAACCAACTTTTTTGAAGAAATTGAGACATATTAAAAAAAGTGCGTACCCCGTTTTTCGAAGTTAGGACTCAATTACATAAAACTTCATTTCGACTTCGAAAACCTAAAAGTTGAAGCAAGCTTAAAATTTGGCAAACTTTCAAATTTTGCTTGCTCTGACAATCAGCTGTTGGTGACTTTGCTTTAATTTTAATTTTTCCGGGCGCATGTATCTTTGTAAAAAGAACTAAAATTTGGTATAATTAATTTTTTCTTTATTAAATTATTCAATTTACCAAAAAACTCTAAACGCAAAGAAATAAGTAACCAAAACAAAAATTTATAAAAGAGAAACGTCAAAGCGTTCACTGTAGGATACGTTTTGAAGTTTCAAATCTCAGGCGAGGTTAACAAAAAAAAACTACGTACCCCGTTTTTCGAAATTATCCTCCAAAATTTAGTTATGGTCTTTCGAAGTTCGAAATTAGACCCTTTTAATCTTGCTTTTCCAATTGTTGTATCTACAAAATTAAAAAAGGAAAAATGTGGGCGTCGTCTGCTTGACTTCCTTGTTAAATTGGCATACTGTTTTTTTGTTTTCTACAACGGCATGAAGTTTTTCGAAATCAGTTGAAAATTTATTTAAACATACGGCTTTTAATTTTTTCGAAGATCTAACTTTTGGCGCCTTTGACAACTTTTAAAACAAAAAGTGGATACCAATAGAACAATGAAGTCAAGCAAATTACGCCCACATGTTTCCTTTTTTTAATTTTTTAAATACAGCATTTGGAAAAGCAAAATTAAAAGTGTCTAATTTCGAACTTCGACAGCCCATAAGTAAATTTTGTAGGCTAACTTCGAAAAATGGGGTACGTAGTTTTTTAAAGTATGTCTCAATCTGTTCAAAAAAGTTGGCTAAATCCCATACCCAGCCGGCTGCTGTACAGTGTTATAGAAATAGATAACCAAGCAATGCTCTCCTGTAAAATTTGTATTTTGTTCCTTACGATATAATCGCGAAAAGGGGTCAACATCAAGTGGGCCAATATTAAGTTAAAAAAAAAAAATCACGGCAAAAAAAATTAATAATAAGAAAAAAGTAAACATGAAAAAAAATTAACAAAATAAAAAAAATTGAATATGAAATAAAAATTAATAAAATAAAAAAATTTAATAGAACAGAAGTAAAATTAAATAAAGCTAAGCAAAAGAGAAAAAAAAATACGAAACAAAAAAAAAACAAATTTAATAACATTAAAAAAAAAATTAAAAAAAATAAAATAAATAAAATTTAAAAAAATTTAAATGAAATAAAAAAATTTAATATGCTCTCCGTTAAAATTTGTATTTTGTTCCTTACGATATAATCGCGAAAAGGGGTTGACATCTAAGTTATAGCTTTTAGAAGGCCAATATCATTTAAAAAAATAAAAATCGCGGCAAAAAAATTAATAAAATAAAAAAAATTAATAAAATAAAAAAAATTAATAAAATAAAAAAAATTAATAAAATAAAAAAATTTAATAGAACAGAAGTAAAATAAAATAAAGCTAAGAAAAGGAAAAAAAAAAGAAAAAAATAAATAAAAAAAATTAAACAAAAAAAAATAAGATAAAAAATTAGAAAAAAAAAAATAACACAAAATTGAAAAAAATAAAAAAAGAAATAAAAAAATTAACAAAAAAAAAAATTTAATAACAGTAAAAAAAAAATAAAAATTTAAAAAAATTTAAAATGAAATAAAAAAATTTAATAGAAGAGAAGTAAAATAAAATAAAGCTAAGTAAAAGAAAAAAAAAAAATAAAATAAAATAAAAAAATTAAATAAAAAAATTAAAATGAAATAAAAAAAAAAACAAAATAATAAAAAAATAAAACAAAAGAAAAAATACAAAAAAAAAAACAAAATTTACAAAAAAAAATTTAAACATAAAAAAAATTTAAAATAAAAAAAATTAATAAAATAAAAAAATTTAATAGAACAGAAGTAAAATAAAATAAAGCTAAGAAAAAGAAAAAAAAAGAAAAAAAATAAATAAAAAAAAATTAAACAAAAAAAAAATAAGATAAAAAATTACAAAAAAAAAAAACACAAAATTTAAAAAAATAAAAAAAAGAAATAAAAAAAATTAACAAAAAAAAAATTTAATAACAGTAAAAAAAAAATAAAAAAAAATAAAAATTTAAAAAAATTTAAAATGAAATAAAAAAAATTAATAGAATAGAAGTAAAATAAAATAAAGCTAAGTAAAAGAAAAAAAAATAAAATAAAATAAAAAAATTAAATAAAAAAATTAAAATGAAATAAAAAAACAAAATAATAAAAAAATAAAACAAAATAAATCTAAAACAAAAGAAAAAATACAAAAAAAAAAAATTACAAAAAAAATTTAAACATTAAAAAAAAAAAAATAAAAAAAAATAAAAAATAAAATAAAAAAATACAAAAAAAAAATAAAAAAAATATTAAAAAAAAAATTAAAACGAAATAAAAAATTAAATATAAAATAAAACTGAAAAGGTAAATAAGTACCAGAACTAGAAAATGCATTAAAAAGCGACACCTTGTGGAATATTCAGCGCAACCTTCATTGGGCCTTTGTGAGAGTTGGGAACGATTGTGCATTCGAAAGACCCAATCTGGAAGGAACATGAAGCTAACGTACTTGATTTGTTCTAATATTTTTTCTAATGTTTGTTCTAGGTGTTTTTTTTTTTATATAGTTTGCCAATAGAACACATTTTTTTACTAACTCTTTAACATTCCACAGAGCTTAATCACAATAATTTATATAGTAACTCCTCTAATACATTTTCATCTATATCTATCAACTCTACTCTTTTAATACTCAGCACATGTAAAAGTTTTTTATATTACTGTAACTGTAATTTGTTTTTAAATTATATAATAAGTATTTAGACACTAGACCGTGAAAACAATAATTTTATAAGGATTTTTTTGTTTAAACGGTCTAATGTACAAACATTTATTAATTTATTCACTTGCGATATGTAATTTATTTATTCCTTCAATTTTCACTTTACAGCCGCCTAAATACCGCTTCTGGCAATAATGTTAATGCACCATGGCGTCACAGCATCTCACGTGATTTGAGCAATGATATGGATTCGATATTTTCACGCACTGGCGCTACCCTGCCAAGAGGTGAATATCACAGATTAAAGAGTAAATTTTTAGATAAATAAAAAACCTACAAAAAAAACTACAGCAAGAAAGAACAAACTTAAAAGCCAAACGTTAATGTGTGTGTTATGGCCATCAAATCAAGATATGTAGTCAGGTGAAAAGCGAGAAAATTTAGAAAAAAAACTAGAACGAAAGTGCACTAAAGTCACTGCAAAGCAATTCAAATACAAACATAGAAAGCAATATATCAAGTGTGTATGTAGTTTGTTAACAGTTCGTTGTTTAACAGCTCAAGCTCAAGCTAGTTTTAATGTAAAAACCTTCAAACTACATAGGCACAGTAGTGTAAAAGAAGCAAAGTTAATATAAAAAAAATGTATATTTGAAATTTATTTTTTAGTATTTGCTCAAAAGTAATATTTGTTTTAGAAAAACGGTTCTTAGTAAGCGTTAACGGTTTATAGTTTGAAAAAAAAAAAGAAAAAAATTATAATATTTATTAAATGCACATATTGCTTTCGAAACACATACATAAATGTAAGTTTATGTATTATCGCTATTATTTAATTTTTCAATATCATATCTTTGAAGAATACCCTATCAAATTATTTGCAACACCTCACTAGGTAACATAGGATTCTTTAAAAAAGAACGTCTTTTTTTTCAAAAACGTCTTATGAAAATATTAGGCTTAAGAACGCCAGACCCATCTCGAAATTTGTTTCAAAAATATAATAAATTTACTTTGAAAACCATAATATATCAATTTTTTTAAGAACACCATCTTCAGAAATTTAGTTGAAAAAAATTGTTTCAAACGAGGCATGTCAAAAGAGAAACATATCGTGGACTTACATATTTTCAATAACCGCCATCAGCAAATTTTTACGTAAATGAGCTTTTGATGAGAAAATGAACTCTGACTCAGCTTACACCCATTACAATAAAGATAAGCTTTAACATTACCATATTTTCATTTCATCAGCAAAAATTTGTTTTTTCGAAGCGCAAAGACCTTTATCAGCATGTTATTGTTGTGGTTGTTGTAACGAGGTGTAGCCCTGCCTAAATATCAGACAGGGTAACCCCGAGTGTATTGCTCTTGGCCGGGTCGATATAAGAAAACGGCCCGGGTCGTTTCGGCACGATGGGTATAGCGCAAGTGCTGGTACCGTTCTCGTAGAACCGGCAATTCAAGAAACTAGCCGTGTAGGTCATTTAGCGTTACCCAGGGTGCACCAACGGGGAGGCGACCTACTCTTACAACCCTTATCAGCATAATTACACAGTGCTACAAAAAATAAGTGAATAAGTGAAACACCTTTCAAAAGATTTGTAACACCCCCAAAATCTGATTTTAAAATCTAATCTTCAACCGATTTCAAAATTCTCAACGGTTTTGGATAGTGTCTCGAAATATATATAGTGTTGGTTTATTTGAAAAAAGTATGTCCTGTTTTTCACGCGAGAAGTTGAATTTGTTGCAAAATTTTTAGGGTTTTCCTGATTTTGACGTAATTTTTTGGTACTAATTGGCAATTAATGATACTTTTTAAGCATTTGTCATCGAGAGGCGTTCACTACTTAACTATACCAATTTTTATTGGAAAGCACTTAAAGTTTTCAAGTTAGTCAGCATAATACAAAATCTAATATTTTGGGCTCCAGCGCCCTACAGGTGAACGGTGTGACAAGGAAAATCGTATTTTTGGAGTAAAAATAATAGCGTTTTCTTTTCTCCAAGAAAATGATGTCTTTTCGTAGAGGAACACTTTTGTAATTTTAACTTCGCCCTGTGAATTTGCTGCACACTTAAAATTTTCAGTGTCACCCTGCATGTCTTCAGAAGAAGAAAACACTGGCGCCATATAAAATGTCAAAATTGTGTATTCCTATCGGTGCTGCTTTATCGTGGCTGATATACATGTGTTAGAAAGTGACAGATAGTATACTATTTTTGTTTCTTATTGCCATTTATCAGTGCAAATAATCGCACCGTCTACGACAGCGAGGGCAAGAATTGTTGCCTTTTTGCAATTTTATAGGGGAGGGTGGTTGAGAAAATATAAGTAGTGATGCCCTCTATGATGGTAATGCCCATTTTACAACAGAACATGGCTTTTAGCGGGCATGCGGCGACTTTGTAGTTTTGACTTTGAGCCTGAAAGTTTGAAAAATTCTACGTTGCCCAATTTAGAGTGCCCCAATCGTGTCCAAATTTAAAACCGACCCCACTAAATTTGGAGGGCTGACCCACCCATGCCAGTGGCATACCCTAAGAAACCCCTCTTAAGTGGTTGCCCATTCAAAAATATAAAAAATGACCATTTTTGGCGCTTTATATGAAAAAATCAGTCGTGGTTTATTTCTGTAAACTGTCTTAATTTTCGATGAAATCCTTGTCATGCAAAATACCATGCTTTTTAACTATTCTGAGGCTTCTGAATTTTTGATATTGCCGTCCCAGTTATTAGCCCAAGATTCTTGTGTATGAATAGGAAGCACTTTTCGAACCATTATAATTACTACGGCTTGTTGAAAACCCGATACAATTTTAACAATACAACCAAAAATATCAATATTTTCACTATATTGCAAAAACCGTTATCAACAATATTTTATACAAAAATATTTTCCTATAGAGTGGCAATAAGCCCTATCTGATTTCTAAGCTAAACTAAACAGAACTTAAAACAAAAAATTAGGTCAGTTAGTTAGCATGATACTACACTACTCATTGTGGTACTTTATATTATTCGCACTTTGCAAAGTATTTGATAAAACAGTTTTTTTGCTCTCCTGAAAAATTGAATTTTTGCTGATGGCGGTTATTGAATATAATCCTACGATATACATATACAATTGGAGGTCGAGCATTTTTGAAAAAATTTCTAATATATGTAGGTCGTTCCTCATCAGAGATATAAGGCGTTTTTGAATAAAAATCTAAGAAAGAGCGTTTTTGAAAATAAATATTTGAAAATCGAGCAGGCAGTCGAGATAGGGTGATCTAATGTTTAAAGAAACTATAGCTTTTATATTGATAACTTAAAATCGTAAATTCAATATAAATTAGTTTTCAACCATTATGTAGTTACAAATTTTTATTGTTCGACTTCTGCGGATACGACGTTTTTTTGAAGGTGTTTCGAAAATTCAACTACACAAGATAGAAGTACTTAATTGTGACTGTTTGAAGTTACGTTTTGCAATGCCTTTACTATTATCAAATTTCTTAATTTATTTTGAGTATTTCCTTAGACTTCATACATTTTTGATTATATAGAAAATTTTATTTATTTTACTTGAAAAAAAAAGGTTTTAAACTAGTAAGGGTGGAAAACTCTCGATAATCTTGACTATCGATATATACCGTTATAAATAATAAAAAATAATATCGAAAATTTCACAATTGCAGGCAGAATTCCGTTGAATTCCTACTAAAATACAAAATCCACAGGGGAAGATGTACATTAGAGCGTATCGCCAAAACAAGTTTAAAATGTTCGCCCCTGGTTCGAATGTTTACTTGTTGGTGATTTCAAATATGAAAAAAAAAAAAAAAATTTCGGCACCCTGTAAAAACAGCGAAATTTGTTTTTTGCTTATAACTTTTCTATTTTGTCTTTGATTTCAACGAGCAATATATTGTTGTAAAGGTTTTAACCCGTGTCATATTTCGTCCATATAAGCCATTAACCTGCGACACCAACTTTAGCTTTTATTCCAATTTATTTAAAGCCAACACCCTGTATTAAAACCCAAATTTGAATAAAGTAAATATAGCCTTAGATTTTCTATGCCATTCTCAAAATACTGAGTGATAAATGCATTACATTTATTTCCTCATTATATGCAGGTAAATATTCTTTTTTTGTCTTAGTTTTTAGGAAACAATTTTTCCAATACAGGGTGTTGGTTTTAGTAAAAAATAGAATGAAAGCTGAACTTGGCATAATAGGCTAAAAGTTTCTATGGATGAAATATTGCTTTGGTGAATACCTTTCTAAAACTGTATCACTTTTGAAAATCGAACGTGAAATATAGAAATTATAGAAAAAAACAAATTTCGCTGTTTTCACAGGGTGACAAAAAATTAAAATTTTTTTTTTTGAAAAACTGGGGGGGGGGACATTTTCAATTTTTTCTCCTCCTTACACCGTGTTACGCTCTAATATACATATTTTCAAACATTTGCCATAAATTAGAGTTTGCTTGAACATAATTCTTAATCGATAGAAACTAAATATCGATAATATTTAACATAGATAGAAAAAATCGATAACATCGTCGATAGTTTTTCACCTTTACACGCTAGTATTTCAGAAGTCTGTTAACACTGTGTGTTTTAGCGGTGTAAATGTATTTGTTTTTTTTTTACTCGCAGAAATTCACGTAGCATTTGTAAATGTATAAAGTGTAACTTTTATTTGAATATTTAAAACAAAAGCTACATTTCTATGTGTTAATTTTTCAATTATTTTTATTGTTATTCAAATTATAACTGTTTTATTAGTGCTTCTTAAATAATTTACGTTGATTTAATAACGTTTCTATTCTTCGCCTGTTTCTTAATACTGTTTAAAAACCAAAAAAAAAAAACCCTAAAAACAACTTGTTATTAATTTCTAAGTTAACAAATCTCGTATTCAAAGTTTTGTACAGCAAGTGAGACAAATATTATGGACGAAGCGTGTTTTGGAGGTGTGGCGAAAATTTACGAGTCTTTGTGTTGGCTGGGTTATGTTGGGTACGAAATTTATCAAAAACAGTTTTTAAACACTATTCAAAACGTTTCTAAAGCTTTTGGGTGTGCTGAATCTGAATCTGAAGTCAGTGTGTTTGGGTCACCCTTGGTATTCTCTCCGGAGGGTAGTTTGTTCAGAAATCAGTAGTTGAAAAAATTTTTTTGGGAATTAAAAAAAATTGGCTTCTCAATAACTCACCATACCTTAATTTTTTGCACTACGGAAATCTTTATTTCGCCAAAATTAAATTATGTTTGTTTGACCCCAAAAAAGTTTTTAGAACTTTTTTTACAACTACCGATCTCTTAACAAACCACCCTCTGGAGAGGAAACCTAGGATGACCTGAAAGGTCTGACTTCAGATTCCGATTCACCACACCCAAAGCTGAAGAATACGGTAGGAGCTTAAAAACCTTTAATTTTGCTGGACTGTGTTAATAATTAATTATATTTCTTCCATTTTTTATTACTATTTTCCAGTGTCATAAGGAGGTTGCAAAATGTTTTTGAGTTTTGTAAATACCTTTTTTATACATATATCATTTTTACATAGCCGCACAGAAGAAAAAACTGTCAGGGTTAGGGGATCAGACCACGCTTTCCCCATGTATTTTGGTGCCCTGAGCACGAATCCGGTGTCCGTTTTGGTTCAGCACGTCGGAATTTTTTTCTAACCTCAAAAAGTTCGTATACCTTTAAAAATTTGACATGTTTTTTTGATGTTAGAAAAAAATATTCAGACGTGCTGAACCAAAACTGACACCGGATTCCCGTTCAGCGCATCAAAATACATAGAGAAAGCGTGGACTGATCCCCCAACCCCGACACTTTTTTTTTGTGGGGCTGTGTAATTTAAGATCACAATGCGTTGAAGCCACAGCGGGCGATTTCAATCATTACTCTCTTTTTTATCTAATAATTCATAACAGCCCTAGCCTTATAGCTCATCTCTATGGAAACTATTGAGAGCTAACGATAAAATACGGTTATGGTGAATAACTTTTGGCTGTGGTGAAAACTAAATTCACCTCAAAAAAAGTCAAACGTTTCTTGCTTTATTGTCACACCACCAAATTGTTTAATTTCTTCACATCCTCAAAAGCCCAGCCAACTCGGATTTCAATTACCGTTATTTATAATTATTCTCAATTAGAAAACAAAAAAAAAAAAAACGAATCCTTATTATACAGTTATACATAGAAACAAAGTGTATAGTTAAAATAATAATATTACAAACAAGATATATATATATTTTTTTTTTTCAAAAAATCAGCCACATTTAAGTAAATATTCTGTAGCATAAACTTATAAAACAAACATTATAATGAAAACAACAAAACCAAAAAAAAAAACCTTGATTAAAATAAACGATTTGATGCTCTATATTACAACAAAATAAAAAAAATTTAAAAAGTAAAAAAAAAAAAAAATTGTTTTTGTTATTTTGGAATTTCGACTATATTTTTTTTTTGTTTTAGAAGACTACCACCAGTTAAGCAACAAAAACAAAAACACACAGCAAATGCGCGTGCAACCAAAAGAATTATGTAAATAGTTAACGATAAAAAAATTAAAGAACTGGTTCAACTTGTAAATTTGCAATGGCCCCGCTACCTTAAATTTGTTTTTTTATTTTATTTTATTTAAAAACTTTTTTTTTTAGTTAATTATTTATTGCATTAACCAAAATTAATTAACATATTTTTTTTTACACTAACCGCTGCTATATGTTTGTAAAACCTATCCATAAAAAAACTTATTTACTACCTTTTTTACTACGCTGTTAAAGAGTTTTGTGTTACTGTTGATTAAAAAAAAGAAAAAATTGTTTTGTAGCAGCAAATTAATAATCATAATTTGTAAATATTTTTATTCCTTAATATACTAATTTGAAATTATCCGACTCTCTTGAATTAAAATATCATAACTTAGCGGTCTTCTTTGCCAGAAATTAGACGATAGTTTTTTGAAAGCTTTGAGAGTTAATATGGTTCTGTACACATACAAATAATAATGAGGTTAAACTTTTCTTTGAAAGTTCTTTAAACATAAAACACGGCTCAAAGCTCACGAAAGCTTTCAAAGCTCTTTTGTGAAGCTCAAAAAGATTTGAACTTATTTTTGTTCTTCAAAGCGAAGTTAGTCCGTTATAACTTGTTTTGGAGGAAGCTGCTAAGCTCATGAAAGCTCCCAGAAAAGCCTCTGTTTGTGAAATTTAAGGCGAGCTTTTTGGTTCCATTTCAAAACCCCTATTAGAGTTATTCTAGGACACTTATAAGAAAATATTTGCCTCTGCTTTTATAGCGTATCTTTCATAGAGTACCTTTTCATTATTATCTCAAGCTAAGAAAGCTCGCTCGAATTGCTTGATTCAAAAATATTTTAAATTAAAAAAGCCCAAAAAGATATGAACCTATTCTTGTTCGTCAAATCGAAGTTAGTCCGTTACAATTTGTTTTAAAAGAAGATCAAAAAGTTGCTAAGCTCATGAAAGCTGCCAAAAAAGCTCCCGTTTTTTTTTTTGAAATTGTAAGAGAGCCTTTTGGTTCCAATTCAAAACCCCCATTAAAGTTATTCTAGGACACTTATAAGAAAATATTTGTCTCTGCTTTTATTGCTTATCTTTTATAGAGTACCTTTTCATTATTATCTCAAGCTGAGAAAGCTCGCTCGTAATGCTTGATTCAAAAAGAGGTTAAATTAAAAAAGCCCAAAAAGATATGAACCTATTCTTGTTCGTCAAATCGAAGTTAGTGCTTTATAATTTGTTTTGAAGGAAGATCAAAAAGTTGCTAAGCTCATGAAAGCTCCCAAAAAAGCTTCTGTTTTTGAAATTTAAGGAAAGCTTTTTGGTTCCATTTTAAAACCTCCATTAGAGTTATTCTACGACACTTATAAGAAAATATTTGAATCTCCTTTTATGGCATAATTATCTCAAGCTGAGAAAGCTCGCTTGTAATGCTTGATTCAAAAAAAGGTTAAATTAAAAAAAGCTTTTATACTCTATCATGCTTTTAGAATTATATGAGAGCTTTTTTGGTTCCATTTCAAAACAACCATTGACGTCTTTCTGGGACACAGTTAGGAAGCTATATTATATTCTGCTTCTAAGAAGTACCTTTTCAGTATTAGTACCCAAGGGATCAGACAAGTTTAAGGTATGTTTTACTAAAGTGTGGAGAGAACAGGAAGAAACGAGAGATAGGAGAGATAGATTTACAAAAGGTATAGAAGCATAGGTAAGGAATGAGTACAATTTATAACTCGAGTTAGATGCGGAGAAGGAGAGAGAAAGGAGCTAGACAATTATTAATTTAATAATATCGGTAAACTTGTTCTTCAAGAGAAAAGGGAAGCTCCTGTGAGCGAACCGTTTGACCGTTTTGAATGAAATATGCACCGATGAAAAGAAAATTGAAAAAACTGAGATATAGGCGGTATATTTTCAGGGGCGTTCCCGAAATTTAAGGATGGGGGTACGGGGCTAGCGACCCCACGACTCCCTCCAGATTTTATTGGTCGAATTTTAGATCACAAGCGATACTAGTTATGTATATATAAATACCACCATATTCTGAGATAGAGTGCTTTTGCGCAGTTGAGGTCTCAACGTAGGTACGATAGGTGATACAGGATATACGTTTTTTAGGTTATGTACATACATACATAAAAAGTCAAGTATTAACGAAAACTAAAAAATTGTTTGTAAAATTTATTTACTTTATTTCTTATCAAAATTTGCTCTTATTATACTGTTTTGTTGTCACTAATATTTTGTACATAAAAAACTTATTTTTTTTTATAAAACAATCATATTTTTTTCGAAAATTCATTTCATGCAAAATTTAATATCACAACAACATAAACAACAGCAACATATAACTTTACAAGCGCATTACAAAAACAAAAAAAAAAACATAACAAAACAAATTTCTGAGTTCTGGGCTTTTTTGAAATAAAACAAAAAAAATTTTTTTTACTAAATTTGTTTTAATAAAGAATATAAAAAAATTCAAAATTTTGTATAACACTGTTTGCAAACTTCGTTCAAAATTGTTTGAAATATAAATAGCATAGATCATTTATTTTTAACTTGTGAATAAGTTATTGTACATAATTGTTAAATTTTTCGCACTAAGCTATAGGGTTAGCCTGAAAAGAAATACAAATTAACGTATTTAAATGTCACAAAGGCGTAAGTTAATATATATCAAATGTGATATTTTAATGGAATTGTAGCAAGAAAGAAAAACAAAAAAAAAATGTCCAAAACTTTGAATACGAATATATTTTTTTCTTACGTTGTTAAAATTAATAATAATATTAATAATGCTCTTTTTCCATACTAATAACAAATCGTTGTGTGCATAGCTCATACATTTTTCATGCTAAGTATTTGATTTTTTTTTTAATTACAAATTTTTCTTACTTAGCATTTAAAAAGTTTGTTGTTTCGCTACTAATTTTTTAATAACAGTATGTATTCAAAATATATATTGTTCTATTCATATACTAAATTGCGCTATGTTTGAGTTGCAGCTGTGAATCAACAATATTTTCATAGTATCAAGCATACATATCAAACCATATAAAAGTTGTTTTGTAATTTTTTTTTTATTAATTTTGTTACTATTTTTTATTGTTGTTATTATTAATGTCCCTGCGTTTTTTGCTATTTATAAAATTTCTTCGCTAACTCCTTTAATTCAGCTTAATTGTTAATTGCTTGTTTATTTTTATTTTGAAATTTATTTTTTTAAACTTTTATTTATTTTGTTATATTGTTTTGCAGTGGATATACGTATACCCAAAGCGCATGCGCTGCTTAACAGTTTATGCAGCAATTTTCCTACTACAGCAACAGCTTCAACAACCACTACTACCACCACAACCATAATGCCAAAAACTAAAACCAATATTTGTACAACTACCACAATAAGTACGACCACAATACCACAAAATCCCAAACAACTACAACAAACGAAAATAATAACTCAAACAAAAACAAGTAGTGATCCTGGTATTGGCAGCAACAACAATAATAATCCATGTCGCAACATCAACAACATTAGATATATTAAACCATTAATTGAAAAGACTCAAACGTCTAAAACAACCATTAAAGCGAGCGCTACAACACAATTGACAAAGCCATCAAATGGAAAATTGTAGTCAACAAAAAAAAAAACAAAAAAATATTAATAATAGTATAACAATAACAGAAGTAAAAATTAACAAATAATATTGACGCGCATTTCAGCATAAAAAATATACATACATAAGTATAATCATAGTAGCATTAAACAATTTGGCTTTAAATAGTTTAATAAGTTTATTTTTTTTTTAATAACGCTTTTTCATCAATATCATGTGGTGAATTTCGATTATAATCTTTTTTTGCTTTAACTTTTAATATTTAATATTAACACTCATGCATAATTTCATACATACAAACAAAAACTTACCTAAATATTAGACTGGGCCAAAAAAAACTGTTTTTCTTTTTTTCAAAAATTATATTGATTTTCTTTTTAAGAAAGGTGAAAAATTTTTTTGTAATTTTTTAAGATTTTTAAATTAAAGTCTAGAGGTCTATCATCGCCAGTTTATATTTTAGGAAAAATGAATTCCCTACAAAAGCTGCCTAGACTGAAATTTTCTCATACTAGCCGTTTTCTAGTATTCTAACCTCAAACATTTGCATGTTTTTTGGGTTCCTAGATTTTGGTTTGAAAATTTGCCAAATATGAAAAAATGAACAGGGAATAAAGCTAAATACATATTATACAGGGAAATTGACTGTTGAGTTCGAATTCGATATCAGAATTCAACAACGTGCCCGAAGTTCGACCCTAACCTTGCAGAAAAGAACAATATTATTTTGTGATGGTTTTGTGAGGTTAGAGAAGAACTGCGACCTGTTAGGCTAATTTGGATCACGGATATGGATTTAGCTCGCCAAATACATGAAAATGTGTGTATTGAGTTCACAGATCTGTCAACTTTTTTTTTTTTTTTTTTTTTTTTTTTTTTTTGTTTTTGGGCCATTTGTAAAACTACACAAGAGCAATATTATTTTGTGATGGTTTTGTGACCTGTTAGGCTAGATTGGATCACGTATTTCGATTTAGCTCGCCAAATACATGAAAATGTGTATATTGAGTTCACAGATCCGTCAACTTTTTTTTTTTTTTTTTTTTTTTTTGGGCCATTTGTAAAACTACACCTTTGCAGAGAAAAGCAAAATTATGTTTGAACATAACTAATAATGTAGAATATCAATAAACAAAATTTAGTTAAAAAATTGGATCAAAACATAAAAAAAAAGACGGAAATATGATTTTTTTAAATTTAATACTAAATAAGTTTTGAAAGAGTAACTTTACAAAAAAAAGTTGTTTAACCTTTTTTGTAGGTCACTCAATTTCTTTTAATAATCTGTATCTATCTTTTTTGTACATAGATATTTGCATTTTTGACAATTTTTGAAAGAAAACAAATGGTGAAACGAAAAAACATGCTAATTTTTTAGGCTAGAATACTAGAAAACGGTTAGTCTGAGAAAATTACAGTCTAGGCAGCTTTTGTAGGGAATTCAGTTTCCTACAAAAATATGTTCAAGTAAATGGTGTTTTACAAGGATGGTTTGTCGTTTTTATACGAAATATGAGGCTAAGTCTGTAAAATCTAAACTAGCGATGATAGAGCTCTAGACTTTAATTAAAAAATCTGAAAAATTACAGTAATTTTTTCATCTTTCTTAAAAAGATAATCAATATAATTTTTGAAAAAAAAAATACAATTTTTTTTGCACAGTCTAATATTCATATACATTAGGGTGATTCAAATAAAAAAAAAATGTTGGGTCTTATCCACTAAAAAGTTGGCAGTTGATAAGAAAATAAGCCTTGCAAAAAATTTTCGCTGTAACTTAACCCTTATTTTTACGCCCTTTCCCATATAGATATTTTTCGAAGTTAATTTTCTTTTAGTTTTCCCAAAAAAAATTAACTAAAGTCAATGCGATTATCATGTCTATTAAATTAATTACAGCCATTTATAAATTACTAAATTTTTGTATGTCTATGTGTACAAATCTCAGCCACTTTTAAAACCTGTAAAAAGTTTACTAGTTATGATAATCGCACTTTGTAAAAAGTTTTATTTTTTTCCTCAATTACTAACTTTTTGAATCACCCTAATAGGCGTACATAAGTTTAAGTATTTAACTTCTTAAATTAAGATATATGTAGTTATTTGGGTGGAGTACGGATTTGCAATTAATCAAATTGATCGACAAAACAATTAATCTTTAGTTTATTAACCCTTAATCTCAAATTTAATCAAATGCTGATTAATTATCATCCAATTCATAGGATTATTCAGAAAATCACAAAATGATTAATCATTAATCGCGTTTAACAAGGAAACACCTTTCTATTTGATATTTAACGAGCTGACCACGCAGACTTCGTTCTATACCTAATAAATATTTTTATTGAATTCATTTCCAAAGTTCCCGATTATACCTATAAGTAAAGAAGTATGCATCCACAATTTTAAAGTTTGTAGTTGAGGTGCGATAATTCCCACTTTTTTTTCTGAGAATTGTTGATATCGTTTATATCATTGGCAATTTTCAAGTCCCTGGCTTGAAACCTTTCGAAGGAAGTCAGCCTTAAAAATTAAGTCTGTATTGGTGCCCCCCGTTTCCAGTAACTCAATTTTTTTTTCGTGAGTTAAATAGTATCGTATATTTCCTTACAAATTTTCAGGTTCTTACGTCGGATCCTTTTAGGGATACTCAGCATGAAAAGTTATATTTTTATAGGAGGTGCCACGGTCCCTTTTCCTAAAAAATTTTTTTTTACACCACCATTTAGTTGATACCCATTTCGTACAAACACCTTCCAGGGTCGCACTTGGTCCACATTTTGGTCGGTATTTGTGAAAGGGGTTCAGACATGGGATCTAGAAGCACTCCCTGTCAAACCCCTTACCAAAACCTCTTTATTTCATTCCCATAGTATACAAACACTCTCTAGGGCCACACAAATTTTTCGCCATCAACACAAACTTAAAAAAATCTTCAACAGAGAAGGTTCAAGAAAGTACATTTTACAGAATAGAAACCGCTTCAGCCGTTTAGACAGAAACCACGGTCATACGCAGTACTTGAGGCAACTTGACTTTTTTAAGTATAAAAATCGTCCTCCCATAAAGGGATTTCGTATAAGTTTTTTAATCACACAATTTTCTTTGCGACACTTTTGGTTGTGGTCTCATATCAAAGAATTTTGCTGATATTATTTTGAACACTGAAAGTTTCTCGCAAAATTTAGTTCTCTGCAAAAGTGCCCCTTTAGGGGTCATAGAACCCCGTTTTTTGCAATCAATTTCACCTTCAATTACCTAAAGCTTCAAATATAGGCAGAGCACACTACCGTTTCAATACGACGGTCGCAAATAATCTATGTCTAAAAAACTTCACTTAACTTTACTTTTTGTAGGTTACGTATTTTTTGCGGTTAGGGCATGATAAATCTGATTGTTCGGATAAATGAGTATTAGTTTTAATTTTTCAAATTTTAAAGTTAGTAACGTTAACTTTGGACTGGACGAGGCAGTTTTCGAAATTAAATAGACATTTAGCTTCAGTTCTAAAAAACATGTGTGCGAAGTTTTATTGTTGTAGGATAACGGTAAACCCTGCCGATTTTCAGTTTAAGCTAGCAGCTTATACTAAGTTCGCAAAAAACCACTTTAAGACTCAGAAAATTATATGATTTTAATATTGTGCCAATATTTAAAAGACTGTGCAACAAAACTCCACCTTTGAATTTTTATAAAGACAACAGGATCCTTTAAAAGAATACCGAAAAAAACCTAATCACTAGAAAAGGGCATACGAATTTGAAAGGTGTTGTAGTAGATTGCGTATCATTCTGTTTTCTAGCAAAAATAATTCTGTACGTCTTGAAACTTTGCAATTATAGTGCACTTTTTATAGTTTATACATGGCGTATGAGTAACATTTAGTTATACAAGTAAGAAAAGTTCAGGTAAATTCTATTTCTGTTTGGGTTGATATCTCCGAAACGGATTGAGATATCAAAATAAAACTTACACTTCCTTCATACGCGCGCGAACACATTTCTTTTCATACCCCTTATTATAAAATCAATTTCTAGGGTATATCGTGTTGACATTTTGAACAGGACTTTTATTAAAAATAAATAAAACAACATTGAAATTTTGGGACAGTCTAATGTATACGTACTTTTAAATACATATATGTAGGTATATATAAATATATTTAATTTTTATGAATTTGAATTAACTATTTTTTCTAAATTAATTTTGTCATTATTTCTTTTTATCACATCAGTTTTATATATGTATTTTAATTTAATTTATAATTTTCTTTTTTACAGTTAACATTTGAAGTTATATACCCAAAATACAATACAACAAAAAAAAATATATAATTTGCATGAAGATACTACATATTTTATACGAATACCTTAACTTTTACTCTATTTTATAAACTTTTGTTCATTTTATTCATATATTTTAAAATATTATTGTGCAAATATTTGCGTCTAGATTTATTTTGTATAACATGTTTTTGTTTGTATGTATGAAATAAAATCGTATATGGTATGTCTTTAAATGATCATTTTGATATAATTTAGTTTGACAAAAAAAAACAAGAAATTATTGCAAAAATAAAAAAAATTAAATTAATTTAACAATCAACTCAGCATGAAAAAAGCAAACAAATCCAGTGCAACTAACCATAAGCAATTAACAAATCAAACAATCACCAAGCAATCGAACAGTCATCAAGCAATCGAACAGTCAAATCAATCAATCAGCCAGTATATACTGATACTCAGTAGCTAAACGAACCTGTACATTATTTTTGGCGCTCCAACACATACATACAAAAGCAACAATGCAGCTAAATTAGATTTTTTAGATTTAGGAAATTTCATAACAAGCACGTTAATTTCTTACAAAGTTGGGCGATAAGGATTGTAGATGTATTCGATTTACTTTTATTACCTACAACATAGCGATTACTTTAATCCTTAACTCAGCTCGTTTACAATACTTTTATTGTAATCATTTATTACAATTATCTTAATTAAAATTTTTGTTATTACAATGTTAAAAAAATGAGCCTAAATTTTAAACTTTTCGGTTTTAAATTAAAACTTTTTGGTTTGAAAATTAAAACTTTGAAAATTAAAACATTCCGGTTTAAAATTAAAACTTTTTGGCTTGAAAATTAAAACTTTTCGGTTTAAAATAAAAACCATTTCGGTCTACATTTTTTGTTTTATTTTCACTTATTTTTGAAAACTTATTCAAGTTTGAATTTTGCCAACATAATTTATGTGTGCGATGTAGCTCAGCGGTAGAGCAGACGGGCATGATGCGGGGAGTCTTGGTTGGTTTGAGTCCCTGCTAACGGACAAAATATTTTTTCTTTAGAAAATTGTTAAAACATTTTTGGTTTAAAATTGAAACTCGTTTCATTTAAACAATTTTCTTGAAAACTGGCCTAGTTTTAATTTGAAACCAGATTTGGCTTGGTCATATACACAAAATGTAGTCCATAAAAGTTTGAAATTTAGCTTAAAATTTTTAACCGTGTACGACTAATGTAATTACGATTACGGTACTCGTACCACCAATTTGATTTTTTAATTACCATAACAGATTAAGCCATATTCAAAAAAACTACGTACTGTACGTTTTGAATTTAGCCTCTGAAATTTAGTTATGGGCTTTCGAAGTTCGAAATTAGACATTTTTAATTATGCTTTTCCAATTGCTGTATTTAAAAAATTAAAAAAGGAAAAATGTGGGAGTTGTCTGCTTGACTTCCTTGTTCAATGAGTATCCACTAGTTAAAAGCGTTAAAAGTTAGATCTTCGAAAAAATTTAAATTTTCAACTGATTTTGAAAATTTTCATACCGAGGTAAAAACAAAGAAGTATAACAATCGAACAAAGAAGTCAACCAGACCATGCCCACATTTTTCCTTTTTTTTTATTTTTTTTTTAAATACACCAATTGGAAAAGCTAGATTAAAAGGGCCTAATTTCGAACTTCGAAAGCAAATAACTAAATTTTGGAGGCTAACTTAGAAAAACGGGGTACGTAGTTTTTTTCTTTAATCGTTTTCGCACTCTCATAGTAATCCATATTGCCCAACTCTGTTTCCTTATACAATACATACTACATATAAATATTGTTTACTTATTTATCAATTAAATTGACAAACGAAGTGAAATTAAGCAATATTAAAAAAAAAAATTAAATATAAAAACATAACAATTATTATATAAATTTTATATATTATTTTTTACATAATTTTTATACACATAATATATTTAGTATAAAAAAAAATTAATTAAAAAAAAACACAATAAAACTAATTTTTTATTGAATGAAAAAAAAAACAACTAAATATTATTAAAAATAATTTTTCCTTTTTTCTTTTGATTTTTCTTTCTTATAATTTTTTAATGTTGAATGTCACCCTGTATATGCATCTCGTTCGTCCATAACACCCTTCAAAACAAGCATGTGTTGAAAATATGTTAATCCTTTGCCGATTATAACAGCTAATTTGCTTTGAGTTTGACAAAAACCTGCTTCTGTGTCGTTACTTAGTTGTTAGACAACTTTAACTAGCTAGTCGCACACCAATTTTATGTAAAATTCTTTTGGTTGCATTGCGTTGAAGCAGATAATATTGGTTTAAAAAAATCAATTATTATAGTTGCGTGCAATGTGTTGTGATTTTCAAAAGTGGTAAGTACTAGTGTCTATTTTAGTTTTTGACTTTTCTAATACACTTTTGGAGGAGTGTCCTATAGATCGATTTTTTTTTAACTTCCTTACTAACTTCTATCAGAATTGTTTCCAAAAAGGACCTCTAACAGTTGAAAATGTATTGAATTCAAGTTGAGCGAGGGCGCTTTTGCAACAAAGTCTCAGAAAGGTTAGATTTATCTGGCCGGTATGTGAAGACCTCACATGTTGTTTGTTCCAGCAGATGAGAAACCCCTATCAAAAAACAGAAGCTTACTGGGGCCCTTCCTACTTGCAGTTTCGAGATTTGATAATTGCACAGCTCCTAGTAGCCGGAGCTTTGGTATGGAGCCCGCAACTCCAACATATATTCACTGACGAGCCCTAAATGCGTTGCCAGCAAAAAGCTCTCTCTAAGTACGCCCATCATAACCCCACAGTCTTCTCTTGTTAGGTTGTCGAGCAATTTTGCTGTACCCCTATAATACAACTTGTAGAGGATTCATAAGGTTGTGCAACCCCGCGCTTGATACCACATCTTTATTCTGTGGTCGATCACTTGCAACTCTTACCACGTTTGCAGCTCTCCCCATCTGATTCGACTTTTCCTGGGGATTTTTTTTTCTGGTCCATGCAGTAAGTGATGTTTGTCATCTTTTTTAGATCAGATTTGGAAAATAAAGAACACAAGAATACCACTTTGGGCAACCTTGGGCGATTACAGGGAGTAAAAGAACATACCCAACTCAAATGAAAGCCATCATATTTATTGACGCTTAAATGGTCAGGATTGCTGATTGGAAAACATTCTGTGCCCGACTTATCTCTTTCGCATGGCATGACCCAACAGCGGTCATTATGCTCATCTTTAGTGAAGCTCGTACAGCTAGTCTTTCAATTTTAACATAGGGAACAAAAAAAAAACTACTTTGGACGATATTGGGCTATTAGAAGTGAGCAAAAAACAGACTTAATTCAAGATAGCATTGATAAATGTAAATAATATCTATAAAACCACTTCTGCGGTCGCAAAAAAGACCAGTTCCTGATGGATTAGGTCCGTGGAAAGAAGTGGAATAGTAAAATTTTGGTTCTCTAGAGAGAGCTTTAAATTCACAATAAAAGCTCAACCCGGCTGTCGAAGGGATCAGAGTAAGTTCGCATAATATTTAGCATATCCTACTGCACAAAAGCACAAAGTTCATAAAGTATTAAGAATCGCAACTTAACAGGTGAGTAATTCAAACAATCTATTAGGTCTAAAAAAGATCTCAATAATGCTTTTTTATATAAAAAAAAATCAAAAAAAATCTTGAGCTCGAAAACACCAATAACGCCCACTCATCAGCCATTCCCTTTCTCAACTTCACGCATCTCTCTCAATTACAGGCACAAAGTCTACACATAAAACGAGCCGTCCAGCCACTATTGCCGAACCTAGTGGCCTAGCTGACGGTGCCACAACGACAGCAGGCATACCCGCTGATGAACCACTCGATTTAGCCGACTTAGATCTCTCGCGTCTACGTTTGAGCAAGAAAGATTTAGAAACGTTATCGAGCATAACACCAGGTTTACCGAAATGCTTTCAAGAGCAATTACTTGCCAAACTGCCACCAACACAAGCGCGTAAGCTATCACGCACATTGAGCATGCAAAATAGTACACCCAGCGCGCCCGTAAAAATCTACAAACGCAGTCAAAGCGGTGGACGTGGTGTGCTGCACACACCTACTGCACAGCAGGCGAAAGAAAACGTCGCCGAAGAGACGACGCCAAGCAATAGCACGACAAGCAAACGTAGTAATGATAGCAATAATGAGCGACGTCACTATGATCCCGTTTATCGGCGTAGCTTGAGTCGCACGCGTTACGATTATGAGACTAATATACCCTCACCCGGCGGCGATGCGGTGTCAAAGAGTCGCAGTAGTAGCGTGTGTCGCGAAGATTATGGAAAGAGTATGTGCTCGGCTTACAACACAGATATCAATGATCGCTATAAATACTATTCGCCCTATCTCAATAAGTCAGTGACAAAGGATTCATCTACGGAAAGTGGGTCGGTATCACCGCAGAAACGTTATAGTGGCGGTTCTATGTTAGGGCGTCCACCAAGTGGTTGTCTGTCGCCACCAATCACTGCACCACCGGCGATTGACGGCACCAGCTCCTTGCGTAGACGCTCTACACAGAAACGCGTTTCACGTTTTCTACGACCCGACTTCTATGATGAGCCACTCGATGAGAATCCATTCATACGCGAGAAGAAACAGCGTGAGCGCGAGGCGCAAAATGTGCTGCGTGAGATAAGAGAGCGTTCACGCGAGCCTAGTAGGGAGCGTCCTAATTACAATAGTTATGAGGGAGCGGAAGCTATGACGCGCAAGCAAAGCTTACCCAACGCCGATAGCACTGGTATACCACAAATGATGGAGCCAAAACATGTGCGTAATAAAAGTTTCGAGATGTACGTTGACTATCAGCCGGCGAGTAGCTCGTCACAAGAGACGATCAAACAAAATAGACGTAGTCTCTCACGTCCACGCGAAATAACTGAAGAGTTGCGCAAAAACGAATTTGCGGATAAGATTTTAGAAGAGCTACAGCTATTATCGGCGGCAAGAACACAAAAAGAGCAAGAACGTACCACAGCACCGCGCGAAGTTTCAGTGGAGCGCACGACGGAGACAATAAAGAAATCGCTCAAGGATGGCTCAAGCAGTCGCGCTGAAATTGAAGAGAACGAAACTTCATCGACAATAAAGAAGATGAAAAAGTTTAAACCCAAAGAGAAATCAAATACGACAGAATCTAGCACAGACGCGGATGCGACAGTAACCACATCGGTGGTGAAGAAAATGAAGAAGATTGTGAAAAAGACTGAATGCAGCAAGCCGACGCTAAACGATGGCGCAGCTGTCGGAGAACATACTGACGCGCTCACAACCCTAGAAAGGGAAAGAGAACAAACAAAGCGCGAGTCCAAACTAAAGCGCCCCAAATCTTATCCAACAAAAGAGCCCACAATAACAATGAAATCAGAAGCTGGCGGTTCAACGCCTAAATACTCGAGTAAACCCACAACGATTCCTGAAATTAGCGCTGTGAGTCCACATACTAACGCAGAGCCGGCGAGTGCGCAGTCTGTGCGTGAGAGTAGACTTGTGCGCCCTAAAAGCTATCCAGCTTCAAAGCTTACGCCGCCTAAGGACTCTTCGAGAAAAGTAATACGCAGCGGTGTAGCTATACCAACAATTGCTGAAGCCAGACCGCCGCTAGCGGTTGAGGAGAAGTTCGAGCAATCGTCGATACCAGGCGCGCATGTGGAAAGCTCATCCTCGAGTGAGAACAAACCGACCACAATCAAGAAAATTATAAAAGTTTCAAAGAAATCAAAGCTAGCGCAACCACTGCCCGTAACGCCAACAACCTCAACGCCCAGCACGACTTCAGTCACGACTACACCCGCAGATAATTCCAAGGAATCAAGTCCTGTGCTGAAAGATAAATCGCCCGAGAAAAAACCGGGTAAGGGATTGCTTTATGCAATCGGACAAAAATTTGAGAAGTTGCGTGACTCTGCAATGAACAAAGAAAAGAAAAACTTGGCTAGCAGCCCTGCTTCCTCTTCTTCAGCTAACGGTGGTGTAATGAAGAAACGTTCGCCCGAAAGCTCCTCACCAGAGAAGATCAAAGAGAAAGAACGCGCAATATCGCTGAAGAAGAAAAAGTCGCTGGATAACCTTAACGCAAAGACTGAAAGGCTTCGTGACGTTGAAAGCTTCGCCTCGCCACAAGCGCAGCCACTCGGTTGCGATGCACAGGAAAAGCCCGTCAAGGCTGACAAGCGCTCACGCATAGATTCCATGCTGCGTTCACTGCGTGAGCGCTCCGTGCCACGTTCAAGACCTGCGGTACAGACTAACTATATCAAGCGCGCCATTAGCGTCGAAGAGATGCCAGGCACCAGCAATAAAAATGCCGTCAATCGCGTGCTAGGTCTCTTCAAGCGCAATGAAAAAGAGGGCACAGAGAGGCGCGTACAAAGCACGCGCTCCACAAGTAATATTGAACGCCAGATACGCGAAACCACGCCATCGCCCATATACCAAAACACTGCGGAGTGTCAGCGTTCGGGTAGCTTTTCAGCTGCCCTAGCTGCCAATCTTCTAGCGCAGAGCAACAGCGTGCGTCAGACAGAAGTCACTGCCAAATGTGGTTGCGCTTATGCGCCACGCGTCAATATTGAACACGCACAATGCGTCGAGTGCCTGCAAAATGCTGCTGCAGCCACTAAGTCCGTGAAATGTCGTGAAGAGAAAGATATAAAGCCGCCTAAGGAGCTTCTACTGCAAGGCAATAAAGACAAACGAAAGGGGCTAATGTTGGATCTCACTAAATTGGATAAGATGGATAATAATACGATAGCGCCCTCAACGAATCAACGCAACAACTTGAAGGCTGCGTACATAAATGGCAATGGTATTTATTCGAATCTGCCACCGTATCCAGGTGCAGTGAATAGTTCTTCGAATAACAGCTCCAGCCAACAGTCTATGGATAATACCGCGAACAATAACAACAACTCCTACATGACCAACAACAACTCCTCTATGCAAACATCGCAAACTTCGGGCTATCGCACTTCGTCTACGCACGAAATCAATCGCAATCACTTACTCACTACACCTTCCACGGAGAATATCGCCAACTACTCATCGGATTCACGCAGCTATCAAGACGACTGCGCTTCCACCTCAACGTTCCTATCGCCTTCTGAGGATCCCGAGCTCATGTTTGATAATTGGTCTGTCTGTTCGGAGGATAACTACAGGCTGCATGCCTCACCCTCGCCCACTGTATCGCGGCTGTCACGCGCTTCACAACTTTCTTCGCCCACACGTGGCGAGAGTTCAGATCCAAATGAAAGCGTTATCGACCGCATTAAGCGCCGCAGCTTCTATTGCCGTTTTAACGATAAAAAACCAAAACGCACGAGCAGCATTGTGGGACCGAGCGCTGTACGTGATTACTATCGAGAGCAACAGACGGCGGTTAAGGCACGCTCGAGCAACAAGTTGAATCCGGGTGAGCGCGCTAAATCGCCAGATATCACACAAGAGTTCTTTCGCCCGCTGAAGCTTAGTCCAGTTGGTACGGAGTTGAAACCGCCCATCTACAAGGCGCCTCTGGATTATGCGACCAACATCACGAAACCGCGCAAGAGTCTGAATGATATACGCCCCACCACATCACCTTCTTTGATTAGTAAACGTTACGGCTCGTCAGCTGATACAGACTACTTGACGCTCAATAGCGGCGTGCCGATACGTTACAAGTCTTCGTCTAGCACGAGTCCCTACGAAAGTAAAGGCGCTTCGTCTGCAGGCGGGGTGAGCTTGGGTTTGGGTGTGGGTGGGAGCGGTGCGGCGAATCCGAGTGCGGGTGCCAACTACTATAATACTTATAGTCCGAAAAGACGTTCCTCATACACATTGAATGGCACATTACCAAGTGGTGTAGCACTTCCGAGCTCTACTTTGGATGGTTATGCGACGGTGGGTCGACGTCCGATACGCAACTACGATCATCGCACTATGTCCTTACTCGATCCGACTACTTCTGCCACATCGGCGACTGGCGGCGGTAATTATAAGCATGAAGCCCGCACACCTGTCAAAGATTTTACAACGGGTCTTTCGAGGTAAGAGAGAACTTAGCTCAAAAGCTCTTTTTATAGTTGAACTTATTTGTTTTCCTTTTTTCTTCTTAGATCAAACTCTCGTTATCGCACCTCGTCGGCAACGCGCAGTCCCACAAACATTTGATGTACAACACCTCAGAATGGTTTCTGTATATTTTGCTATTACACGAAACGGAATCGTACCAGTAGCACGCATACCGGCTCATCGTCGGCGTCTTCGAGGACGAGTGGTGGCGATAAGAAATTGCAAGAATGCACAACACGAATTAGAAATAAGTTTTAATTTTAATATTTTCTATAGCTATAAGTAAGGCGAAAGATATTAGTTATCATTGTTGTCCTATGCATACTAGCGTGTGGGCAAAGGGTCCTTATATAGACCGCTCGATTTCAGCTTTAGATAAAATATAGTCTTATATCGTGGGTTGATAGTCAAGCACTTAAAACCCATATAAGATGATGCTCATTCAGATTATGTGCGGTTTTCAGTGGAAGCTGTGGCCACGGCAGACCTGACCATAGTCCAGCGAATTAAAGCCCAAAGGCTCCGCTGTTGTTGTTGTTTTTGTTGTCAACAGGAAAAACACTCCCCGAAGGTTTTGGGGAGTGATGCCGAAATTGGCAGTCCTTGTCTGGCTATGAACCCGGTACGCTACGGTACTCCCTTGCGGTACTGCCCGACTGTCGCGATAGCGATTTGGTATGGTCATGTCATCCCTCCATCCATGAGGAAGGAGAAGATGGGTAATGAGAGGTGAGAGGCATCATATCCGTAGATCAACCATCGAGGCTCCGCTGGCTGGGTCATGTTATGCGAATGGACAAAGAAGCTCCAGCACAGAAGGTTTTCCTATCGGCACCCGAATTCGGCAGCAGAGGAAATCTGATGGGAGTAGTAGACCGGATTTTCCCCTTCACAACAACAGCGGGGTTTTACGTACTCTGGGAAAAATATTTTCTTCTGGAACTTTAAGTAACTTTATCGACACTTTCGCGATAGAAAATACTTGCTGGGTATTTGTTTTTTAAAGACTAAAGTAAGTGTAGCGCATTCATATAAGCAGATTTAAAATATGAGCAACCTAATTCAAGAGCTTGGCTAGGGCCCCTTCTTGTATTCTTTAATCGTGAAAACATTTTCAAACTTCTTCATAAACTATCCGCAAAGAAACTGGTTTTAACAAGCATAACAAACAAGTAAGCAACATTTTTATTTATTTTGAAAACTGATGCTTTCAAATAAATATTTCTCCCCCCTCCCCCTTCTTAAAATATATATACATACATATTAACAGATGTGCCTTCTTGATTTCAATAATTTTTATTCCTAAATCCTTAAATGCGTCACACATTTTAAAGTTAATCGTTTAACAGAAAATAATTATTACCAAGTCAAACTTAGCAATGTAATTTATTTAAGAATATTTTTGCATATTAAAATTAAACATATAAATATTTATAAAGTAGCTATTTAATATTTTTCTTTGCAATTAAAAATGGTTAAGTACTCGTTATAGTTATCTCGTTCAAAAC
>CAXKVI010000001.1:10826482-10836482 GCA_964058755.1 Campiglossa producta | reverse complement strand
TATATTAAAGAAATCGGTCTCTAAGAAAAACTTTTACTTTTTTGAACCACCCTACTGCGGAAGTTGTACAATTATTAATACTCAAATACAGTTAACTGTTGTCATACTGTATCAAAAAATTCCGTCGAAGCTATAAGCATGAACACGAACCAACGACCGTCTTGTTTGAGAGCTTTTTAACGAAAGCTTTTTAGGGTGCACTTTTGTTCACGCAGTTAAAACCAGATAAGTAATAAATGTGTGCTTTCGGTTTACTGTTAATAAATTGCTATAAAACTGCATTACAAGGCTTACATATATTTTAATAAATATTTCTATCTATTGGGATATGACGCATATTAATCAGCACGTATTTTACACATCTTACCCTTGAACCCATGGTCTAGAGGTAGTATGCGATATCCACTTGGGGCGGTTTACAGAGGTTGTCCTTTTTTTAAATTATGGAGCTAGATATGCCAATATGGGTATTAGGGTGATTCAAAAAAAATACGAACTTGGTCTTACCCCCTAAAAAGTTAGGGATTGATGAGAAAATAAGCCTTGCAAAAAATTAGCTTAACCCTTAGGGGGCTGTAATTATTTTAATAGTTGAGATAATCGCACATGGTGTACCATTTTGGAAACTTCAAAGCTTCAACTTTAAAAGTATGTAAAAATATTTTCAAAAAAGTTTCAAAAATTAAAACAAAATTCACTTTGAAAAAAATATAATTTTTCCCCCTACGAAATGTATGCGAAAGGGCGAAAAAAATACCCACCCCTAAGGGTTAAGTTAGAGCGCTAATTTTTTACAAGGCTTATCTTCTGATCAATACCTAAAGTTTCAGTGGGTAAGACAAAAAAAAAACATTTTTTTTTTATTTGAATCACCCTAATGGGTATCAAATGAAAGGTATTTTACGTGACATACCAACTAAAATATGTTCAAATAGGGTTGCCGCCTAGGGTTATCATTTTACCGTATTGTATTTGCATATTTTGGGGTCAATTTTGGATGATTTTGGCATCTTAAGGGGCCTTTTTGGGTCATTTTGGTATAATTTTGGCATAATTTGGGGGTCATTTTGTGATCACTTTGGGGTCATTTTGGGGTCATTTTGGGGTAATTAGACAGATAGTATGCTTAGTTTTAAGAATGTCCACTTTGGTGTTGCCACTTGGGGCGGTTTACAGGGTTGCCACCTATCTATTTTTTCTTTTATATTGAGCAAGGTATGTCAAAATGGGTATCAAATCAAAGGTACTTCCAGCCGCATACCAACCATGATGTCTTAAAAAAGGAGTTGGCAGCTAGGGTTGCCACCTCACTGCCTTTTTTGATTCCTCCGTATATTGACCGATTTGGAGATGAAATTTTTTTTGTGGATAGTATACTTCGTTCTAAGATTTTTTACCACATTTGCCGCTTTAGTCGGTTTATAAAGTTGCCACCTATTTGATATTTTTTCGGAAATTTTTTTTCGAAAAGTTCATGTTGATAAGTAAAAGTATCGGAAAATATGTAAAAATCGAATAAACGGTACAAGCTCGGTCAACCAAGTAAGATTAAATTCTATTCGATTAAATATAAACATATATGTATATTTATGTTCTAATATGACTGCGTTCATCACTTTTTTATGGATTAATATGAATTTAGAAAATTAAACCGTTTGATATGAAATTAAGCTAATGAACTTGAGCGCTCCTATTTAATCCCAGAAATCTTTGTTTCTTTGTATTCCAGTTGTATGATGGTGAAATTAGCGTTAATTGCAAATATAGCTTGCGGCATTTTGTAATTAAAATCAAATCGCTATTTGTATGGCTATTTACATTTCTCATCCTAGCTACTTACTGGTATGTATTTAAATCAGCCTTTTACATACGGGTTATTCCATGCCAAACGGACAAATTTTTTACCTGACCCCCTTCGTTTTCGCTAAAAATTTGCTATCTTTTTCTACCCCCAACAAACCAGAAACAATTTTTTCAGAATTTTTTATAAACCAAATCAAAAAAAGTTCTGTACCCTGTTTCTGTAACTTTTTAACGAAATTCGTTATTGTCGTTAACATTGATTTTGACAAATTTTGCACAGAAAATTGTGTCAAAATTAACGATTTTTATGTCACGAACTTCGTTAAAAGTTACAGAAACGACGTGCAAAACTTGAAAAAAACTTTTTCAAAAATCGACCGTTTGGGATCATTTTTTGACAATTTTTGCTTTTAAATGTAGTTTTCGAAAAAAAAAAAAATTAAAAAATTTGTAAAAGCCCAGATTTATATTGAAAAAAAAAAAAAAAAAAAAAAAAATCCGACCCTTTTTTTATTTTTATTTTTAAAAAATAAAAGCGATTGTCGGCACATATTGATATTAGCGGGGCTTATTGCAGAATTAGTTGAAGTTAAAAAAAAAAAAAATAAAAAAGGGTTGGTTTTTTTTTTTTGAAAAAAAAAAAAAATATTTATATATCAGGGCTTTTAAAAATTTTTTTATTTTTTTTTCTAGTATTTAAAACAAAAAAACTTTTTTTTTTTAAAAGTTCATAACTTTTTTTGATTCGGGGGAAAAAATTTGAAAAAGTTCTGAAAAATGTCTTTTGGGAGGTGGAAAAACATAGCAAATTTTTAGAGAAATCAGGTAAACAATTGGTCGATTTGGCATGGAATGACCCATACATATTCCGCAATAAAATTTATGAGTTAACAGGTTACGCTTTTGTGGCAATGAAACCGCTATCACACTCATACTGAAAAGTAAAGTTATTAAGGCATGGTTTTCGGGATCATTTCTGGACTCTGTTCAGATAATTTTGGGATGGTTTTCTGGACCATTTTGGGACTTTTTCTGGCCTTTTTTGAGATAATTTCAGTACTTTTTCGGAATATCTTGCGAACTTTTTGGGATCATTTCGGGACTTTTTTGAAATCATTTCGGGATTTTTTCGGGATTATTAAGGAATAATTTTAGAGGAGACTTTGGGACTTTTTCGGGACCGTTTTTGGGAAAAGTGGCCCCGTAAACAGTAATAGGGAAATGGTCCCTTAAAATAGCATATTTGATCTAATGGTTCGGAAATGATCCCGAAAAAGTATTCAAATTATTCAAAACAAGTCCTGAAATGGGCCCAAATTTGTTCTGAAAACTATCCCGAAATGATCCCAAAAAATTTCCGAAATGGTTCCAAAACAATCCCGCAAGCCATTCCGAAATGGAGCCGAAGAAGTTCCAAAATGCATAATCCCAGGAAAGTTCAGACTGGTCCCGAAAAATTTCGGAACATATCCCAAAATGGTACCGAAAAAGTTCCGAAATGATCCCAAAAAAGTCCCTGCGAAGTTAAATGAATACTATTATTGTAAATTTGTGAGAGTGAGAGCGAAAAAGAAGTGAACCTTGGTTTGTCTACTACGGATTTATATATTTACATAAAGCGAAGAATTTTTAGTTTTTAACAAATTTTTAATATCCTCACAAATTCTAAGAACTAATTTAATTGTAGTATTCTTTGCATGAAAATGAATAAACATGAATGCAGTCATTCGAAAAATTGTAATTTTAATAAACGAATATTGGGCTAATTTATTGAAGTATTCCAATTATATTTAATTGCTATTTACTTGTGGTTGTTTCCTTGAAAAATAGCAAGTTTTGCTATTAGTTAATACAATTTTCTCCGGAACTAATTCGCTTTGCAATTTAATATGTTGCTTAACACCGTCTTCAGAAATGAACTTTATCTAATTTAGTTAGTACTTGGGTGACCGAGCTTGTTCGCTGCTATCAATTTAGCGCTTACTTAACTTACCCAAAATGATCCAAAAATGACCCTAAAATAATCCCAAAATAATCCTAAAATGATCCCAAAACGACCCCATAAAGACCCTTAAATGTTCCCAAAATGATCCGAAATTGAACCCAAAATTAATTCCAAAATGGCCCAAAATGATTCCAAAATGACTGCAAAAAGACCCTTAAATGTACACAAAAGTATCCTAAAATGACCCCAGAAGACCTTAAAATAATCCCAAAATAACCTCAAGAAGACCCTGAAATGTTCACAAAATCATCCAAAATTGAACCCAAAATGACCCAAAAATTGTTCCAAAATAATCCTAAAATGATCCCAAAATTGTCCCAAATTAATCCAAAATTGAACCCAAGTGATCTCAAAATAACACAAAAATTATCCGAAAGTGACCCCTAAATGAACCCCAAAAATATAAAATACAAATACAATACAGTAAAATGGTAACCCTGGGCGGCAATCGTACTTGAAAATATTTTAGTTGTTATGTCGGCGAAAATACCTTTCATTTGATACCCATATTGGCATATTTCGCTCCATAATTAAAAAAAAAACTGAAATAGGTGGCAACTCTGTACACCCCCAAGTGGCAACCCCCATGTGGATACTCTTAGAATCAATCATACTATCTATTTGCCAAATTTCATTCCAATCGTTGATGCTGTTCGCGAGATAGTACCGGATATACATACATACAAATATACAAATATACTTCGGTAAGGTGGCAACCCTACTTGAAAATATTTTAGTTGGTATGTCGCCGAAAATGCCTTTCATTTGATACCCATATTGGACTATCTTGCTCCATAATATAAAAAAAATCGAGATAGGTGGTAACCCTGTAAACTCCCCGAGTGGCAACCCTCAATGGGATAGTTTAATAATCAAAAATACTATATCTATGCCAAATTTCATCACAAACGGGCTAGCGGTTCTCGAGATAGTACCGGATATATAAATATACTGCAGTAAGGTGGCAACCCTAAGTGGCAACCCTACTTGAAAATACTTTACTTGACATGCCGCTGATAATACCTTCCATTTGATACCCATATTGGCAAATCTTGCTCCAATATTTAAAAAAAATTGAAATAGGTGGCAACCCTGTAAACAGCCCCAGGTGGCAACACCCAAGTGGATAGTCTTAGAATCAATCATACTATCTATATTAAAAAATTTTATTCAAATCGATAGTACGGATATACAAAGAATTTAAATAGGTGGCAACCCTGTAAACAGCCCCAGGTGGCAACACCCAAGTGGATAGTCTTAGAATCAATCATACTATCTATATTAAAAAATTTTATTCAAATCGATAGTCCGATAGTATACAAATATACAAGTTTAGCTCGTTTTAAGTTATAAGATATTCATTCCCAGCTACCAAACGACACAACAATGTTCACCAGTTTTCCACATGGGTCCAAAGTAACAACGAAACTCGTTCAGCTGCCCGACTGACAAGATTGCATCGCATTTCAAATTCAATTTAGTTTTCAACTAGAGCGTTGGTAACAAAATAATGTTTTCCCCGTAGTTTATGTGGTTTTCTTTTTACAAAGGCCGGCAATAATCAAATACGAACACATACATACATACATAAAAGGTATGCAATCAGCAGCAAATGTAACCTCCGAAGATAGTTGAAGCGATAAAAGTGCTAGCTTAGAGTTCGAACGGGTAGCCATGGCGTGTGAGTGTTCTTGTTGTCTCACAGTGTTTGTACGGGGCGTGTGTATGTTTGTGTTTGTGTTAATAATTTCAAACAAATTAACTACTAACCGTATCCCAACTAGTTTGTGGCTTGTTAATTATGTCGTTATGGAGAAATTAAAGGACGCGTAGTTGTGGCTTATACTTGAGTTTTTTATTTAATTTTTTTTTTAAGTTTTCAATTAATGATGTTTTATTTATAGCCCGGTCAAAATAGACATAGAAATAGTGCTTAAATGACAATAATTCGCACAGAGCCAAATCTTGATAGAGAGCTTACAGCGATCCCATGTGTGTTAAACAAGTTATTCGCGGTCAAAGGTCGAAATTTTTGGTTTTTTGCGCTTTTCTTTTGCCAGGAGTTTAGTTTCACTCTCAGTTACATAAAACTTTGAAGGATCCGTTTTCATACAAAAAGTTCCACAAACTTTGTATTGCAATGACAGACAGACGGATCCTTCAAAGTTGTATGTATTTATAGCCTAAAAGTCTTCATCGAGCCCTATTTGTGCTAAAAAAGTCATTCTGGGACAAAAGTCGAGAAAAATCCAAATTTTCAAGAAAAAATATAAAACCTAAAATTTCAACTTTTAACCCCAAATAAATTTTTAAGTGCACATGGGATCGATGGGGACTTTTGAAGTTTTCTTTCTGACGGCGATTCTAAGCGTTATAAAAAAATGTGGCACTGTGGGAATTATTGTGGTTTGAAATGTTGTTTATTTTCACCGGACTATAAGTGTTGTTTGTAATTTACATATGTATAGGTATTGTATATCCCTTATTTGATTAGTTTTATTTAATTTGACCCAAGTAACTTTTTCACTGATCTAAACAACTTTGTGTGCAAATATTCAAAAAGTCAACATGAGGGATTTACTGGAGTTTTGTTGGTAGAATAAAGTTGCAGAAATTTCAAGCATCGTAGCTAATATGTTTGTTTGTCTCTTTTATTCAGGCATTGGTGTACACCAAAAGTAATTGGATGAAATTACTAATCACCGGTAAAAATGCGTACAACTTTTCCATGTAAAAGTAGAGTTGTCCTGGAAAATCAATAAACACAATTTTATTTTATTTTATTTTATTTTATTTTATTCTAATTTACTCTATTTTATTTTATTTTATTTTATTTTATTTTTTTTATTTTATTTTATTTTATTTTACTTTATTTTATTTTATTTTACTTTATCTAATTTAATTTAATTTAATTTTATTTTATTTTATTTTATTTTAAACTCTTTGTTGCTTATTGACTTGAATACCGACGGTATTTACAAGCAATTTTCGGGATTGTATGAAAATGTGTTTTTTTTTGAGAAAAATTTACCTATGCGCTGCAGGAACCAGACAAGCCGACATATGCTTCGTTGATACCGGAGTTACATCTCTTCAAGGACTTTTCTTCCCGGCATTGTGAGAGTCGTACTCACAACACTGTAGTGACTTGTATGCTAGAAGGTCTAGCACCTTAGGCCACTACCCAGCTTGAAGGTAAACCCTTATTTTATTTTATTTTATTTAATTTTATTTTTATTTAGTTTAGTTTTATTTAATTTTATTTAATTTTATTTTATTTAATTTAATTTAATTTAATTTAATTTAATTTAATTTTATTTTATTTTATTTTATTTTATTTTATTTTATTTTATTTTATTTTATTTTATTTTATTTTATTTTATTTTATTTTATTTTATTTTATTTTATTTTATTTTATTTTATTTTATTTTATTTTATTTATTTTATTTTATTTTATTTTATTTTATTTTATTTTATTTTATTTTATTTATTTTATTTTATTTTATTTTATTTTATTTTATTTATTTTATTTTATTTTATTTTATTTTATTTTATTTTATTTTATTTTATTTTATTTTATTTTATTTTATTTTATTTTATTTTATTTTATTTATTTTATTTTATTTTATTTTATTTTATTTTATTTTATTTTATTTTATTTTATTTTATTTTATTTTATTTTATTTTATTTTATTTATTTTATTTTATTTTATTTTATTTATTTTATTTTATTTTATTTTATTTATTTTATTTTATTTTATTTTATTTTATTTTATTTTATTTTATTTTATTTTATTTTATTTTATTTTATTTTATTTTATTTTATTTTATTTTATTTTATTTTATTTTATTTTATTTTATTTTATTTTATTTTATTTTATTTTATTTTATTTTATTTTATTTTATTTTATTTTATTTTATTTTATTTTATTTTATTTTATTTTATTTTATCTTATTTTATTTTATTTTATTTTATTTTATTTTATTTTATTTTATTTGTTTTATTTTATTTTATTTTATTTTATTTTATTTTATTTTATTTTATTTTATTTTATTTTATTTTATTTTATTTTATTTTATTTTATTTTATTTTATTTTATTTTATTTTATTTTATTTTATTTTATTTTATTTTATTTTATTTTATTTTATTTTATTTTATTTTATTTTATTTTATTTTATTTTATTTTATTTTATTTTCAATTTATTTTATTTTATTTTATTTTATTTTATTTTGTTTTGTTTTATTTTATTTTATTTTAATTTATTTTATTTTATTTTATTTTATTTTATTTTATTTTATTTTATTTTATTTTATTTTATTTTAATTTAGTTTAGTTTATTTTATTTTATTTTATTTTATTTTATTTTATTTTATTTTATTTTATTTTATTTTATTTTATTTTATTTTATTTTGTGTTATTTTATTTTATTTTATTTTATTTTATTTTATTTTATTTTATTTTATTTTATTTTACTTTATTTCATTTTATTTTATTATTTATTTATTTTTATATATATTATTTATTTTTTATTATAATTTTTTTATTTCAAATTATTTAATTTATTTTTGTATTCTTTCCAATTTTTTATAAACTTTTTTCATTTTGTTTTAATTTAATTTCATTTTTTATTCTCTCTAATTTCTATATTATTTGATTTAGTATTTTTTATTTTATGTTTTTCCTATTTCATTTTATTTTCATGTATTTGAATTTTTTTATTTAATTTTAAATATTTTTTTTTTTTATACTTATTTGTTAGTTAATTTGAATTAATTTTTTTTTACGCTTTCTACTTTTTTATTTAATCTTATTTTTTTTATTTTTTCTTATTATTTTTTTCTTTTTATTTAATTCTTTTTAATTTTTTTAAAATTTAATTTGATTTTATTTTACTTAATTTTATTTTTTTATTTTGTTTATTAAGTTTTTTTTTGCTAATGGATGTTCTGATATCCAATAAATTTGATACTCAACTAACAGGTATATTTATTTGCATTGAGTGGAAGAAAATAAGAGACCATCTTGAAGTTTTAATCTTTTTCTCAGCTCAAAGTTTAATATGGCCTTCAATTCAGTTATTTCAAATAAACAAAACTCAAATATAAAGTTTCAATATAGCCAACCGTCACAGCTTCAGTTTCAATAAACATCAAAGGCTACATTTACCAAGTGTAGAATTTACGTGTGGAAAAGCACACACTCAAAAAAAAAAAAAAAAACAAAAAAAAAAACAATAAATAAAAATAGCGAGACTTCCATAAAATTTGCCCAAAAGAATTTCAGCTTTAGACGGCGAACATGCTAAATTTGTTAATAAGATATCCACTTACAAAATGCAGCGTGAAATTATGTAAATGATAATGTTAGAAAGATGTGCGAGTAGTATATCTGTAGGCTACTGAGCGCCACAAAGTATGCTACTTAAATATTCGAATGTGGTAAAGTTTGGTAAGCAAGCGGCGAAATATGCAAAGGAAATTCCATGAGTTCTTTGAATATCAAACAAAAAATGTTGTATTGCAGCTTAAATTAAAGACTCAACAAGAAGTGGCGCTTTCAAGTTTGTTGGTATGAGAGTGAAAGTAAAAAGTTTAAATTTGAATAGCTAAATAGCAGATATTTTTTTGCATTACTACAAATCCTAAAAGTTATTCAAAGTTATGCGAAAAAAATTCAAGTGGAATTGAATATGACAACTTTAAAGGTACTTAAATGTATGCGCATTTGTTTAAATTTTCATAGCATTTGAATTTGGCAGTAGCTTTTTACGATTTTTCTATGCAAGCAAAATGAGCTGCAAACGGGCAGACTTAAAATGAAGTGTTCCTTAAAATAAAATGAAGCTTATTAAAGAAATTTTATATTGAGAATAAAGCTCATGTTACTTCGATTTTTTTAGAGGTATTTATATGTCTGCCAAGGGGGCATTCCAAAGTGAGGTTGAACATTTTTACATTTTCCTAATGTATTTGCTTAGAACCAATTTAATAGTATTTTCGTCTCAGGACAAATTGATACCTAATACCATAAAAAGCTGTTAAGGATGTCTGTTATCGTTTTACTTTAAATGTTATTAAAAGCAAAAAAGTTACTCATACGCCCCGGCAAACAATTGCCCCATAAATCCAATAACCATTTATAGTAGTTTAAATTCTTGAATGCAATTGTATTGATGGGAAATTGAATACC
>CAXKVI010000001.1:10816482-10818982 GCA_964058755.1 Campiglossa producta | reverse complement strand
TTTATTTTATTTTATTTTATTTTATTTTATTTTATTTTATTTTATTTTATTTTATTTTATTTTATTTTATTTTATTTTATTTTATTTTATTTTATTTTATTTTATCTTATTTTATTTTATTTTTTTTTAATTTTTTTTTATTTTACTTCATCTCACTACAGGTTCTTGCGCTCGAAAATAACCACTACCTAAACTGTAAAACTTTCTGAATTGCATTGTACAATTTGCCCATGTCGACAGTTAGTTAATTTTTTATTAAATTCCTTTTGTGTTACTTTGCAATCGACTTCCAACAGTTGAGTGCGCAGTAAACGATACCAAATACTACTACTCAATTCATTTACACGCCAACATTTGATTGACAACGCTTAAGTCAAAAGTTCAATAAAGTTGTCAATCAACACTTCCACTTCACAAAATGAAATAAACACAAAAGCACAAAAGAGGGGAAAGGCAAAGGAAGCGAAACAAAGCAAAATGTTACAATGCATATACAACGTTCAGAAGTTGCGTATACGACATGGCGTCTGCCACACGCAACTGTTTTATTAAGTTAATAATGCGAGATTTTCGCTGTGAAAGCTTTCAAAATTGCATTTATTTAACAACTCGCAACATTAAATTTTTAACAATTCACTTATTTTCAAGTCATAAATCATGACAGAGAAAGAAAAATAGTTGCAATATAAAATTGCATTAAAAGCTTTAAAGTAGCTTAAACAGAGTGCAGTTCAGCTTCGTAATACTGCAAACGAGATTTATGCGCTTTTGTATGTACACATGTAAGTATATAATTTGTTCGCATTAATCTTTTTAACTTAAATATTTGTCTGCATATGTATTTTTTGAAGTACGCGCTTACCCACACACACACACACACACAGCTATGTAATCGCACGAGCGCTTGTGAAAGTAATTCTTCACTTCCGTTGCTGACTGCAAGACAGTTTTATAGTCATTTAGCTGTTGGCATTGACTGTGACTGCAACCGGAAACTTTTTAGTGTTTGTTGTTGTTGCCACTTTGCAACTGTCTCTTTAAGCAGACATTTCTTAACTTTTGGCTGATTTTTCAGTTTTTCATTTACTCTTCTTTTTTTTTTTTCTTTTTTTCTCTTCTGTGCTTGTCTGTCGTTGCGTAAGTCTTTATAAACTGTAAATCACAGCGAAAGAGTTAAGTCGCCGCTGCGGTGTTGTACAACAACACTAACAGCAACAAAATGTGAGCGCTCAAGTAAATGATGATAATTAATTGAAGCGGTTTCATTTTGCCAATCTTTTATTATATTTTTTTTGTAGTGTCTGAAGTTGCACAAGACATAATGAAATTAATTAAAATAATTATACAATACGCTGCAGAGAAAATTAATTGCAATAATAATACAATACATTGGGTAATTGTTTTTGTGTTTTTAAATGGCATTGACGCGTGTTTACTTTGTTGAAATTGTTTGTGGGGATATTGTTTCGCAAAAGTTCAATTTATTTAATTAAGCTTCTTAAAAGAGAAGACCGATCAGTGGCGATTAAAATTTAAATTACAAAGGGGCATATTTTTATACCATGCGTACTAGTATAAGGCTATTATTTTTGTCCACATAACGGTACCACGTTACGGCACAAAATAAGATATAGAGCTCCATATATGAAAGTTCTTAGGTTGAAAAGAGGAGTTCATTAAGGAGAGTCCCCCTCGTCATTCTCTTATGAGTTTTCCATAAATTTTTTAAAGTGGGCGTGGCACCGCCCAATTTTAAGGAAATAGAAAATTCGACTGGTCGCAACTTTTACGATAGAACGATCAAATTTGGCAGAAAGCATACTAGTATCGTTGGGATAATAGATGAAGTTGGATAAAATCGCCCTCCAACCACGCCCACATTTCGAGATAGAAAAATTCGAAAATTACCTATATTGACATAATTCGGTAACGGAAATGGATAAAATGATATAGTTTGGTGGGATGAACTCCCTAGTAATTCTATTATGATTTTTGGATAAATTTTTATAAGTAGGCGTGGCACCGCCTACTTTTCAGAGAGGCATATTTGAAAATTTCACGGGTCATAACATTCAAACTGATTACGGTAGAACGATGCAATTGGTACAAGGTATACTAGCATAATAGGGAGTATACCTGATGTAATTGGACGAAATCGCTTCCCAACCACGCCTACCTCCGAGATGGAGTATTTCGAAAATCATATAAAAATTACTGCTGGCTATTTAATGTTCGGTTTACCCGAATTTAGACTTCCTTACTTGTTGTTTTAAAAGTTTTCAAAGGCGTCAAAAGTTAGATCTTCGAAAAAATTCAAAGCCGTATGTTTAAAAAATTTTCAACTGATTTCGAAAAACTTCATGGCGGTGTAAAATAAAAAATAAAAGTGTACCAATCGAACAAGGAAGTCAAGCAGACCACGTCTACATTTTTACTTTTAAGCTATTGCATGGATTTTATCGCGGCTTGGCACCTAAATCAAAAAAAAGGGAACGAATAC
>CAXKVI010000001.1:10782925-10816282 GCA_964058755.1 Campiglossa producta | reverse complement strand
TGATGGATGAGTTGGCAAAGGCTCATTCCAATTTGTTTATTTACATAACGCATAGTCACTTTCAAGTTCAGGATCACAAGAAAATATTGAAGATTTCTAAAAGCAAATATCAAACAACCAACAGCTGTTAGTTTCGAAAAAAGGCTTCGAGCATTTTGTGCATAAATAGAAATAAATTAGGAAGTTGGGGGAAATTTTCTCTTTGTTTTATTGTACAGTGACTTTCAAGTATTTAAATAGGCTTCGGCTTGAAAAAGGGTAAGGAATCCAAAATTAACAACTTCCCTGTCCAATGAGTCATATGTGACTCACGAAAGCGTATTGAAGTAAGTTCATGAGTCAAATGTGACTCATCTCTCTATATAACTTACAGAAGCTTTCTTGCTATAAATGTGTCGCTGCATTTTTTGGAATTCTATGTGAGCGTATATCAAAAGACCCAAACTTTTGAAAAATGAGAGAAAATTTCGAACTTTATCGAGCGAGAATACTTAAAAATTTCGATTTGTTTTTTTTTTTTTTCATCATCTCTCATTATGGGAGAATACTTGAAAATTGAGATTAAATCCATATTACTCAATTAAGCAATGCAAAAAACCAGTGGGCGTGGGGCATTCTCAAAGCACTTTATATTATCATATTATTTTTTTATTTTAACTCATTTAGTTTTATTTTATTTTATGTTATTTTATTTTATTTTATTTATTTTATTTTATTTTATTTTATTTTATTTTATTTTATTTTATTTTATTTTATTTTATTTTATTTTATTTTATTTTATTTTATTTTATTTTATTTTATTTTATTTTATTTTATTTTATTTTATTTTATTTTATTTTATTTTATTTTATTTTTATTTTATTTTATTTTATTTTATTTTATTTTATTTTATTTTATTTTATTTTATTTTATTTTATTTTATTTTATTTTATTTTATTTTTTTTTTTTATTTTATTTTATTTTATTTTATTTTAATTTATTTTATTTTATTTTATTTTATTTTATTTTATTTTATTTTTTTTTTTATTTTATTTTATTTTATTTTATTTTATTTTATTTTATTTTATTTTATTTTATTTTATTTTATTTTATTTTATTTTATTTTATTTTATTTTATTTTATTTTATTTTATTTTATTTTATTTTATTTTATTTTATTTTATTTTATTTTATTTTATTTTATTTTATTTTATTTTATTTTATTTTATTTTATTTTATTTTATTTTATTTTATTTTATTTTATTTTATTTTATTTTATTTTATTTTATTTTATTTTATTTTATTTTATTTTATTTTATTTTATTTTATTTTATTTTATTTTATTTTATTTTATTTTATTTTATTTTATTTTATTTTATTTTATTTTATTTTATTTTATTTTATTTTATTTTATTTTATTTTATTTTATTTTATTTTATTTTATTTTATTTTATTTTATTTTATTTTATTTTATTTTATTTTATTTTATTTTATTTTATTTTATTTTATTTTATTTTATTTTATTTTATTTTATTTTATTTTAGTTTATTTTATTTTATTTTAATTTATTAATTTTTTTATTTTTTTCCATATTACTTATTTTATTTTTTTCTAACTATCTGACGATGTAACATGGAAAGTTAATGCTCAAAAGAAGCCTAAGCTGCGCATCTTCTACATGTGGTTCGCACACACGCACACGCAAGCTCTAGCCATTTTGCTTTTTACATCTGTGCACATTCGCAACCAACAAAGTTCTGTTTTGATTTATGATAAATGTGCGCTGATTTATCTTTCTTTTTCGAATTCCAAGTCAGTGCATACAACTGCACAGACACGCGCACAATAATGCCCGCTTACTCCTACGTATCAAACTCTATTCTCAGTGGATGCATTTATCGCGAAAAGCAAACCAATCGACCACAAATCGAAAAGCTTGTGCGCTTAAGATAAATGTTGTTTGCATAGATTGGCTTAGTCCCATATGGAAAAATGGCATTACACACATTGGTAAGTTTTTGAAGAAGAACTTAAACGCGTGAACACAATGTACAAAAGTTAGTCTTACAAAGGCTTTGAGTAGGTAACGAGACCACAAATAGGTTGTAGAAACACTCTTGCGTTGAGTTGTGAAAAGTTGGTAATTGATGATTTATCTTAAATGTTTTTGAACATTTTGGTAGCATTCTCATATGGATAATGAACGAAACTTTTTAAAATTCCCAAAGGACTTGCGGGGTATTATTTTAAGAGCATAGTAGAAATGATCAAGAAGAAGTGCTAAAAATATTTTCTTATAACGAAGCAGACTATAAATGATCACGAAAAATTCTCGAATTGGTCTGGAAAATAATTCGGAAATTATCCCGCAATGGCCTCGACAAAGCCCACAAATGATCGACATAAAGTCCTAAAATGGAATAAATTTGAAGTAATAAGAAGCAGTGGAGGAAATCGTCCTTAAAATGATCCCTAAAAAGTATTGAATCCATTCCCAAAGAATGTTGTAAAACTCCCAAAATAATCCCGAAATGGTCCCAAAATGATTCCGTATAATGATCGCGAAAAATTCCCAAAACTATTCAAAGAACTCACCCATAACTAACTGCTATTAAGGGGTACCACGGCGTATGAGCCTCATATTTCGATGGATTGCAAAAATGCTCTGCTTAGCTTCGATTTCTTATAAAATGAATATGACAACCCTTTAAATTAACATATCTTTCTGTTTAATCTTATAACTTTAGATAGTATCCACTTGGGGTTGCCACCTGGGGCGGTTTGCAGGGTTGCCACCTAGCTCAATTTTTTTTTTAAATTTTGTAGCAAGGTATGCCAATATGGTTATCAAATGAAAGGTATTTTCAGCGACATGACAACTTAAATATTTTCAAGTAGGGTTGCCATCTAGGATTGTCACCTAGGATTGCCACCTTACCGCAGTATTTTTGTATATCTGGTACTATTTTGGGAACAGCTTGGCCGATTTCGATGAAATTTGGCTATAGATGGTATGATTGATTCTAAGACAATCCACTTGGTGGTTGCCACTTGGGTACAGGGTTGCCACCTATCTAAATTTTTGTAAATTATGGAGCGAGATATGCCAATATGAGTATCAGACGAAGGGTATTTTCGCCGACATGCCAACTAAAATATTTCCAAGTAGGGTTGCCGCCCAGGGTTACCATTTTACCGTATTGTATGTGCAGTTTTTATTGTTGGGTTCATATTTGGATTATTTTAGGATCATTTTGGGCTCATTTAGGGGTCACTTTGAAATAATTTTGGGGCTATTTTGAGATCATTTTGGGTTCAATTTTGGATTGATTTGAGACAATTTTGGGGTCATTTTGGAGTCATTTTGGGTTAAGTTTTGGATCATTTTGGGAACATCTGGGGGTCTTTTTGGGATTATTTTAGGGATATTTTGGGAAATATTTTAGGGTTATTTAGGGATCATTTTTGTGTAAGTTTGGGGTCATTTTCGGATCATTTTTGTATAAGTTTGGGGTCATTTCGGGATCATTTTGGGGCCATTTTGGAATCGTTTTTGGATCATTTTGGGATCATTTTAGGGTAATTTTGGATCATTTTGGGATCATGTCAGGGCCGTTTTAGGTTCAATTTCAGATCGTTTTGGCAACTTTTAAGGGTCTTTTTGGGGTCGTTTTGGTAGCATTTTAGGATTATTTTGGGATTAGTTTAGAGTCATTTTGAGATGATATTCGGTAAGTAAAATCAGCGCTAAATTGATAGCACCGCGCAAGCTCGAGCACCCAGGTACTAGGACTTTAAGTGAACTCGGCATGGCTATCAGCATATTTAACATGATATCCTGTTACGTGTCATGTTAAATTAGCATGGCTTGCTTTTAAGTTAGCATGATATTCTATGAAATTAACAGGACTACATGTTACATTAACATGGCTACCTGTTAAATTAATATGCCCTCCTTTTAAAACAATCTCATATTAACATAGCGGAATCTTTCTTGTTAATTTAACATGATTCCTGTTAAAAAAATCGTTCAAATAATTCCTTAGTATTCTTACATTGAGGAATGCTGAAGATTTAATGCAAATCATGCCTCCAAGTAGCTACGCCCCTTTTACCTAAATCTCAGTATAACATTACAGCATAAAAAGCCCAAATTTCCCAATTTTCACAAGTATTATCTTATCAAAGTCACTAAATTCATGTTAAATCGCAACAAACAAAAAAAAAACAGAATAAATGTCGAATGACTGCGTTAACCCGGATATCTCCCACATTGTTGTTTTTATTCACTTGTTATTGTTGGCTCGTCATTTCAATTTATGTTTTTCGGTTTATTTTATTTTGAGAAATTTTTTTGTGCGTCCATATGTAAGAGAAGTATCGCCAGATTATACATGCACATGCACGTCCTGCGGTTAACCGTTGTCACAGCTGTGTGGCAAACAGAGTTTTTTTTACCTTTTGTTGACATTTTTTTTATACGCTCCGTTAAGTAAGCCAAAGAGAACGTATGTGTGGCTCATATATGGCTCATTCGCTTGTCTATGTGTACATGTGTGTGTGTGCGTGTGTGGCTATGTTTTATGTACGTTAACTGGTTAGGGAAAATTGAATTTCTGTCAAAATAAATATACCAAGGTATTCCATAAATCAATCGCGTTCGCTTTGGGGATACAAACAAGGACCTACAATATTCGTGATAAAACATACACTCATACATGCATCGATACTCTCATATGTGTGTTTGCATTTTTTTTAGCTTTGTTTGCTGATAATCGATCCAGGCAGTTAGTGTTCACAACTGCGACACAATGCATCAGTATTGAAATCATAAATCAAATATCGAATTTGAAGTTTTTTGTTCTATTTCACACAGAAAATTATGCTAATTTTAGACACATTTGCGCGGAAAATAACTGCGCGCCTGTCGCTTGCACGTACATATGCGTATCAAAATCTCTGTCTGCTTTCATCGTACGTAATTTAATTGTATGAAAAAGTTTACGACCCGCATTTTGTATCACATAACCGTATTGCCAACGACACATTAAGTAATTTTATTTGCATAAATGAGTGTCAATCATCTGTCGAGCTTGTTGATTGCATCAATTTGGCATGTAAATAAAAATTTAAAAGCTATTTAAATGTAATATTTTGTTTTGCTTTTTTCATATTTGTATGTAATTTCAAGAATTTATTGGGTAATGATATGCTCGTTAGATTTCTGGGTGATTAACATACCTATTTTAATGTAAATTTGAGCATCGTCCTCTGTGGAGATTTAAATGTTGACCTTAGCATTACTTTCGTGGTACCTGTATGTTTGTAGATACAAAATAAATAGATACAAAATAAATATACAGTCTTTTTCATCATTAATTAACGAAATCATGATAATTCAACAGGAAAAACGGTTAATTTGACAGATAGACAAAAAAGTTTAACAGGAAGATATCTTAATTTAACTGGTTGACAAGTTAATTTAAAATGAGTGCATCTAAATTTTTTTTCATAAATTATTTATTTTTTTAAATTAAGTTTACATTTTTTTCTTAAATTTTTTCATATTCATTTCTTTCATTTCATCTTATTTTATTTTATTTTATTTTATTTTATTTTATTTTATTTTATTTTATTTTATTTTATTTTATTTTATTTTATTTTATTTTATTTTATTTTATTTTATTTTATTTTATTTTATTTTATTTTATTTTATTTTATTTTATTTTATTTTATTTTATTTTATTTTATTTTATTTTATTTTATTTTATTTTATTTTATTTTATTTTATTTTATTTTATTTTATTTTATTTTATTTAAATTTATTTTATTTTTTTTTTATTTTATTTAAAATAAAATAAAATAAAATAAAATAAAATAAAATAAAATAAAATAAAATAAAATAAAATAAAATAAAATAAAATAAAATAAAATAAAATAAAATAAAATAAAATTTTATTTATTTTATTTCATTTTATTTTATTTAATTTAATTTTTTTTAATTTTTTTTTTTTTTTTTGTTATTCTATTTTTTATTTTTAATTTTTTATTTCAAAAATCACATAAATTGACATATCTCGGTAGCTGAAATGGCTAAAATGATATAATTTTATAGGCGATATTTTTTTTGATAAATTTTTAAAAAGTAGGCGTGGCACCACCCACTTTTCAGGGAGGCATATTTGAAAATTTCATGGGTCATAACTTTTAAACTGATTACGGTAGAACGATGAAATTGGTACAAAGTATATTAGAATAATAGGGAGTGTACCTGATGTAATTGGACGAAATCGCTTCCCAACCACGCCTACTTCCGAAATGGAATATTTCGAAAATCATATGAAAACTACCGCGGGGTATTTAATGTTCGGTTTACCCGAACTTAGACTTCCTTACTTGGTTTTACTAATGTTTTTCGTCTATATTTTATACTATTTTAATTAATGAGCTCCTTTAGAGATAGGCCTTAACGTGAAACCCTCACAGTTGGACCAGAAATCCACTAAAACTGTAAGTTAATTTTTAAAATATTTCAATTATTTGTTTCATCACATCAGCCATCCTATTTCAAAATTGTGTATATTTATTTTTCTTTTTTTGTGCATGTATTTCACATTATTATTTTTCTCCTAAATTATTACCTGTTGCTAACACAACAAAAATGTGCACCACATGCTGGACGTTTAATAAAAATTTAGCATGCTTTTCCAAAAATTGATGCGCCAAAATTGACAGGTGCCAAAATAAACTACGGGAAACCGAAAAAAACCAAAAATACATTTGGCATGCAAAAGAAGCAACAGCCCAGACCTCAATTTGAAGGTCTTCAAACAACACATATACAAACGCAGCTGGATGAAAAGCCTTTGCCAGCACACAGTGTTCATACATACATATGGCGAATACGAGAAATATGCACACTAGATCGTTTTAGCAAAAAAAAAAAATCGTCCGAATTTTTTCTATATAAAGTTGAAATGCAAACCATACAGAGAGCTTTTTAGGAAAAATTTAAGTGATGCTACAAACGGTCTAATGACCAAACACACGTGTGCATACATACATACGTTCATATATGTATGTGTATACAAGTAGGTCAGTCAAAGCATACCATAACAAGAGGACAAAAAGGCTAATAAAAGAGGAAATGGACGATAATGAAAATATTCAATGCAGCATCGCAGCATACCATCGAGCAGAAAAACCATAGGAAACAGCACAAAAAAAAAACAAAAACAAAAAATGAAATGCCATTCAAATGGATTTTGTGGAAAATGAGCAAACAGTTTTGGTGCACAAGAAAAATAGGAAAATTAATCGAACGAAAACACGCAAAAAAATACTTATGAAACGCAAAATGTACATCAGTTGATATTGACAAATATCAATACTAAGTGATTTTTGAATGTTCACATTTTCGACTTTTCAATTAACAATATTCTAAAAATGTATAATGAAAAAATATTTATGTATGTATGTGACTATGCGCGTGTTTGAACATTTGGTACTCATGTTTTCATTTATGTCAATATGTACTTGAACATGAATCTACAGAAATTTAAAATATTTTCAGGGATAGAGTTTAATATAGTCATTTTTGAATTTTGTATATCCAGACTATCTCGGGAACCGCTTCACCGATTTGGATGAAATTTTGAATATAGATATTTGAATTGATTCTAAGACTATCCACTTGGGGGTTGCCACCTGGGGAGGGGAGGTTACAGGGTTGCCACCTATCTCAATTTTTGTTTAAATTTGTGGAAAGATATGCCAATATGGGTATCAAATGAAAGGTATTTTCGCCGACATACCAGCTAAAATATTTTCAAGTTAGGTAGACGCCCAGGGTTACCATTTTACAGTATTGTATTTGTATTGTATATTTTTAGGATCATCTTTGGATTATTTAAGGATCATTTTGAAATCATTAGGCGTCACTTTGGAATTATTTTGGGCCTATTTTGAGATCATTTTGGGTTCAATTTTGGATTAATTTGGGACAATTTTGGGGTAAATTTCGGATCATTTTATAGTTATTTTGGAATAATTTTTGTATCATTTTGGGATAATTTTTGGGTCATTTTGGGAATATTTGAGGGTCTTTTTGGGGTCATTTTGGGATTATTTTAGGATTATTTTGGGAACGTTTTTGGATCATTTTAGGGTACATTTAAGGGTGTTTTTGGGATCATTTGGGAATCATTTTTGGATCAATTTGGGATCATTTTAGGGTCATTTTGGGTTCAATTTCGTATCATTTTGGCAACATTTAAGAGTCTTTTTGGGGTCATTTTGAGATTATTTTAGGATTATTTTGGGAACGTTTTTGGATCAGTTTAGGGTACATTTAAGGGTCTTTTTGGGATCACTTTAGAGTAATTTTGGGATCATTTTCGAATCATTTCTGGGTCGTTTTGGGTTCAATTTCGTATCATTTTGGAAACATTTGAGGGTCTCTTTGGGATCACTTTGGGATTATTTTTGGGTCATTTTGGGATCATTTTGGGTAAGTTAAGTTAACAGGATAAAGCTAAATTGATAGCACCGAGAAAGATCGGTCACCCTGGTACTATACTTTTAAATAACCCTGTACAACATATCGCGACTAGTCTCCAAAGATGTTACGCCTACCCGAGCGAAGGAGAATATTTTTTCACCTTAATCGGATTAATTAGACCCTTGATCTCCCTCGACTACTCCTATAATCACATACTGAGACCGGCTTAGGACTTCACAATATGCCCAGGGTAGGTGAGGGTCTTGCGGTCAACGAGGACAAGACGAAGTATTTGCTGTCATCAAAGAAAGAATCGGCGCACCTGCGCCTTGGCAGCCACGTCACTGTTGATAGTTACAAATTTGAAACTGTGAGGGACTTCGTCTATTTGGGAACCAGCATTAACACCGAAAATAATATCAGTCTAGAAATCCAACGGAGAATCACTCTTGCGAACAAGTGCTACTTTGGACTGAGTAGGCAATTGAGAAGTAAAGTCCTCTCTCGAAGAACAAAGATCGCGCTCTATAAGTCTCTCATCATACCTGTCCTGATGTATGGCTCAGATTCATGGACAATGTCAAGAGAAGATGAGATGGCCCTTGGAGTATTTGAGAGAAAAGTTCTCCGGAAGATTTATGGTCCTTCCCGTGATGCCGACGGCGAGTATCGAAGGAGATTTAACGATGAGCTGTACGAGCTTTACGCAGATCTGACCATAGTCCAGCGAATTAAAGCCCAAAGGCTCCGCTGGCTGGGTCACGTCATGCGAATGGACAAAGAAGCTCCAGCCCAGAAGGTTTTCCAATCGTCACCCGAATTCGGCAGCAGAGGAAGGGGGAGGCCTCGACTGAGATGGAAACAACAGGTGGAGGATGACTTGAACTCCCTTGGGGTTTCCAATTGGCGTCAGTTATCGCTAAAAAGGAATGACTGGCGTGCTTTGATAGGCGACGGCCAAAATCGCTTAGGCGGTTAAGCGCCAATAAATGATGATGAGGTGAGGCGACTAAAATCCACTGAGACCCCGGCTACGAGGTCAACGAAATCGTCCCCATGACAATCGGGCTAGTGCAACACGATGCTATTTACAGGAACGTACGGCACTCATATCCGGCAACAAACTATCTACACTAACTACATTAGTGTAACCCTGTCTGGTTCATCATGCAAGTTTTTATATCCTCCGACTAGGCAGGACGAGGTACAACAACAACAAGCGGATTTTTTGGTACCATTACCATTGCTTTTATTATACAAAATATTTCAAATTATACATTTTTGTATTACCTCTATCTAGCTAACAAAAATATTCTTGTTGTGGTGCTCTAAAACTAAAATAGCGTGTGTTTTTCTTGATAATATACGAATCGAAATAAAACATGAGTGTCCATAGAAATAATGGATTTTTTTGTATTTCAAAATATGCGCGTTCTAAAGAAAGGAATTTATTTTTAAGGCCACAGGTGACTTTTTGTGCTTTCAATAGACAATCATTTTTGACAACATATGCTAGTAGCATTGCTACTTAAAGAAGATAAATTATGCTCAATAAGTCACTCATCATGTGAATCATGTGTAAACGAAAGACATTGAAACAAATCATCCTAACAGAGTATAAATCACATATAAGAAAACTGTTCAATACCAAGTAAGGAAGTCTAAGTTCGGGTATACCGAACATTAAATACCCAGCGGTAGTTTTTATATGATTTTCGAAATATTCGTGGTTGGGAAGCGATACCAATTACATCATCCCTATTGTACCAATTTCATCGTTCTACCGTAATTAGTTTAAAAGTTATGACCCGTGAAATTTTCTAATAAGATTAAAATAAAATAAAATAAAATAAAATAAAATAAAATAAAATAAAATAAAATAAAATAAAATAAAGTAAAATAAAATAAAATAAAATAAAATAAAATAAAATAAAATAAAATAAAATAAAATAAAATAAAATAAAATAAAATAAAATAAAATAAAATAAAATAAAATAAAATAAAATAAAATAAAATAAAATAAAATAAAATAAAATAAAATAAAATAAAATAAAATAAAATAAAATAAAATAAAATAAAATAAAATAAAATAAAATAAAATAAAATAAAATAAAATAAAATAAAATAAAATAAAATAAAATAAAATAAAATAAAATAAAATAAAATAAAATAAAATAAAATAAAATAAAATAAAATAAAATAAAATAAAATAAAATAAGATAAAATAAAATAAAATAAAATAAAATAAAATAAAATAAAAAAAAAAAAAAAAAAAAAAAAATAAAATAAAATTAAATAAATTAAAAAAAAAAAATAAAAAAAAAAAAATAAAAAAAAAAATAAAAAAAAAATTAAAAAAAAAAAAATAAATAAAATAACGTAACAGCAATCGGAAAATGAACTTATGTAGATTTGTACTTGCCCAAGCAATCGACATGATGCAAAATACTTAGCAGTCTGTCTACAAAATGCTGAAGTGTTTCGATTTCACTGTAGTTATTTGAATATTCTGTTAAAGTTCTGATAAAAGCCACTCAAATCAAACCAGAAACTAATGTTAACTTGATCTATCGCAAAGCAAGTCCACAACAAATGACATTTCCATAGCTACACATGCTAAGAGTTTGAAAAAATCGCATGCGATAAAAATATGCTAACACTGTTAGAGCAGAGTAAAATGAGTACTACCAAGAGGTTGGGTTTAAATAGCGCTGAATAAGAACTGAGAGCAGAGAGAAAGAACTGTAGAGCACTCGGTCGTCAGATAACAGCGGGCAAGCAAACATATAAATAATAACGGTTGCCTTTATCAAGGTAGAATAAGAAGTCTGCAGAGATTTACAGTGCCAGCAGGATGTCATGGCCATGCTAAGTCATGCTATTTGACAGCCAAATGTAAATAAGTTTTAACATGTTAAGGGTGGTGAGCATGGGTGGCGTGCGACATTGATTTGCTACAATCATTGTATGTATGTTTGAGTGTGTGCTCCCGCTGCTATTAAGAATTACTCATAATTTACAAGCAAACTAAGGAAATGTTGATAAGATGCGTACGATTTGCTGTTGTTTTGGGCCGGTCTTTTAAAGCTGATAACAGCTTACTGTAGCAGCTGTGATGATAGTGCTACAATTTGTGTGCAATGTGCGATAACAGAGAGCGCTTATGTATAAAAAGAAATTAGAGCGCGCAAGTGGTTCGTTGATTTTATGATTTTACTCAACACAAGAACAACATTTTCTATTTGTACCACGACCGATAACGGCATAAACGAGCAACGAGTTGAACGTTTGACGAAGGCAATTTGCTTGTCGTTGCTCCAGCTATGCGCGCGCCCGGTGCCGTTAGATTTTCAACTGTTCTGTTGGCTGCCTACGAAATCGGGGCGGCAGCGTCAGCACAGCATTAGGTTCCAGTCGAATATGTTACGTGTGCGCGCGAGTACAAACAAAATTGAAAAGCGGATAAAAAGCGCGTTTTTAAATTTTGTGTTTGTCGCCAACAAAAGGGCGTTACGATTTAAATTATTCAAGTGAAAAAAAAAAAAAAAAATCTCATAAAAAGTTCGTGGTTGAAGCAAGTTTTATGATACGAATTTGAAAATTGATGAAACGTGTATAATTAAAAGTGAATTTAATGACAACTAATGGGCATTAACTAAATTAACTCTGTTATAGAGTTTGATGGAAAAAAGTGTTGTGTGTACAGTGAAGTGAAGAGTTCATGAAAATTAGATACTAAAAAAAAAGTTACCAAATTATTTGAAAAAAAAAAAAAAAAAAAACAAACCACAAAAAAAATTTCATGGCAAAAATTTGCCAAATAAAATAAATTAGTGACAAAAAAAAAAAAAAAATTAGTCTCATAGTTAAATTATGGTCAATTGTGTAGTGCGCGAAAATAAATGTAAATAAATGATGTTTTAATGCAATGACATTTTCTGTTAAAAAAAATACTCTTATAATAATAACTAATAACAAGTCGCTACTGTGAAATTGCTATTTATTAATTCTAATTCACTTAAGAAAATTGCTTATACGCCGTGTCTGCTGATGCGCTCAAACTGAAGTGGCTCAACGTGCGCTACATACTCTCATGCATACACACATACATACATACAAGTGAAGCTTACAATTTGCAACATTGCAACAAAATCGCCTGAGCAGCAGCTCTGCAACAGCAGCAAGTGCTCAAATGTGCGTTCGTGCAGATTAGCTTAATTTGATTATAGCGCAAGAGAAGACAGGTGGAAAGTGGAAATTATTTAATGTGTTTGAAATTGCTTTGATTAAATAAAAAAAAATTGAAATGAAAAAGAGTTATGACGCAATAAATGAAAATAGTAAAACGTTAAGTGAAATATGCAAGTGACATACACACTTAGGTTGGAGGTAAAGAGAAAAGAATGTACATAAGTGATATGAAATTTAAGAAAATACATATATGAGTGAGAATAAATGGAAAATAATTATAAAAATTAATTTGATTGAAGAATTAAATGAATATAGGTAATTACTTAAAGAAAAAAATTTGAATTAACTTAAAAAAAAAGAGAAAAAAGAGAACATGAGATAGAGCAGTGGGGAACGCATCGTAAAATGTTCAAATTCATCAAATTTAAAAATACTAGTAACGCTTCTGATCGAAAATTCGACCAATACATTCTTTAGAGGGTCGTGGGGTCGCTAGCCCCGTACCCCCTATCCTTAAATTTCGCGGACGCCCCTGGAAATATACCGCCTATACCCCAGTTTTTTCAATTTCCTTTCCAGCATTTCATATTTCATTCAAATCGGTCAAACGGTTCGCTCACAGATAGATTACAATTCATCCCAACTCCCGGTCTAACTAGGTCAAATTTGAATATGCATATGTGACCTAAATAAAGACACGTACTCAAACAAGGATACGTAGGAACTGCCACGCCCCCTTTCTGGAAAAAGGCAAGTTTGTATGAAAAAGAATATGCGGAATAGGGAGAGGAGAGGAGAAAGTTGAAAAAGAAAATCGTGAAGAAAAAGAAAATAGTGAAGAAGAAGAAATTGAAGGAAAGTAAAGTATATAAAATAATTTGTACGAAAAAAATAAAATTAAGAGGAATAGTAATGGATATATAGGCTCATGTGACTAATCTCTCCTTTCTCTACAATTCATGAAAATCTAGGGTTTCCAAAGTACGAGCAACCCACGGAAATTTGCAATGCCATTTTCATGAATGTGTAGTTCATTCTCTAAAAATTGTGCCAGAAAAACGTATGTGCTACACATTCATGTTTCTGGCGGAACGAAAGTGTTTGAAAATTGAATTTCTAAATTTTAAAAATTTTTCGTTGAGCCAGAAACAAGAATGTATTGCACTGAACCACAGACACCATGGCGTATACATAACAATTTTTTTACATATTCGTGTTTCTGGCTCAACGAAAATGTTAAAAAAATTGACTTTGGAAATTTTAAAAGCGAAATTGAAGGAATATTAAGCTACAACCTATATCAGTGAAGAGAGTATAATGAGAATCTAACATGCAAAAATATATTTATGTCAAAAACTAAAACTGCAAATATTGCGAGAGCAATAAACTTGGGGGCTTGGCCCGATTCTAGACCTTTACTTCTCTCAGCATATATTTTCCGGTATGGCGATTCATCAAGGGGAACAGGAATGTAAATATAAATAGAATTCGGACTCATAACGAGGAACAAGAAGAGGAATATGAAAGGAAAGGAAATAGGAACAGGAACAGAAAGAGGAAGAGGAAGAGGGAGAAGAGGAGGGAGAGGAGGAGCGAGAGGAGGAGGGAGAGGAGGAGGGAGAGGAAGAGGGAGAGGAAGATGAAGATAAAGAGGAGTGGGAAGAGGAAGGATAAGAGGAAGAGGAAGGATAAGAAGAAGAACACTACCAGGAACAGGAAAAGCAACTGGAATGGGAATAGAAATAGGATTGGGATTCGGTATAGGAATATTGATAGGGCTAGCTAAACGAAAAGTAACAGAAAAGAAACGGCAAAAGGAACAGACGCTGAAGCACGATCAATAACATGAACAGAGCAGGAACAGGAATAGCAATAGGAACGACCAGAAGCGGAAATTAAATAAAATTGGAATAAGAATAGAAATATAAATGGCAAAAGGGAAAATGAATCGATGAATGAAACATACAAAAAAAGAAAAGAAAAGTTTACTAGAAATTATCCCTACCACTTTGTATGGAAGAAACTCTAGTCAACTTTTTCTGTGGCTTAAAGTTGCACTGAAAACCCGGGACTTCATCGCACATAAAGCCATTCCAAAATAGTTTCATATTAAAATTTTGTTTCTTTTTCACCCACAGTTTCAATCAACATACTCTCAAAAAAACATAAATAAAGTGTGTTTAAGAAAAACTTGAAAGTTTCAAAAAAAAAGTGGACAAAAAATATTTTAACAAAAAATCACTTTACAAACCAGTTTTGCACTGAAGTGATCATTAAAATTGCAACATAAATTTTTGCAAAAGTTTTTTTTTGGCATTGGCTTTGAGTGCTTTTGCTGCAGTGTTGCCATTCACACTCCTTTGACCACATCAAAAAGTATTTCAATAAGTCTGCTGACTGTGCATAATTTTTTATGGTGCATGTAAATTTGTGTGTTTAAAGTGAAATTTGAGATTAGCTCAGCAAGTTTTTATTAAAGAGCAAACAGACACAGTGAGTGAACAATGAAGGGGAGGAACTAGTTCATAACTTAGTACTGGTAAGTTGAATGCTGTTTTTAGATTTTTAGAATTTTATATGTTTATATCTACTCGTTTTAAATTGAGTTAAAATGAAAACTTTTTTGGTGTAAGACAAATTTATGTTAACAATTTTGGTGAAGATATTTCAAAACTGAGTATCTCAGTTTTTGCTTTTTGAGTGGGCTATTTAGGTATATGCTGGGTAAACAAGACCTAAATCCATTATTGTTACTCTCTTTATAGTTTTATTTTTATTTCTCAAAAGCTCAACTTCTCTAAAAAAAAAAACAAAAATACCTACTTTTAGAAGGTTTTTTTTGTTTGGAAATCAATTTCAAACAGATATTTGAATGCCACCCGTTTCATATCCAGCCATTTTAAAATTTAATCCCCTCCCTCTATCAAAGTTGGCATAGTGATTCCTTTGCTGTCAACCTTTGTCGTCAAGCAAGAGAAAATTCCTGGGATTTCATGGTTTTTCATCTCAGTTTCAAGTGTTGTTTGCTGGTGACGGTACTTGATTGCTACCTTTTTTGTATGTACATAGTTATGTCTAGGTATGTAAGAGTATTGAATACCTACCCATGGTAAGATGGTAGTGTTCTGCACGTGAAGGAATGAAAATAGTGTGACATAATAAAAGCTAATTACTTTTTTCAATTATCGAATAGACTGGTTAGGTACATTAAATGACAGGCACATTTCCACCTCTTCTTCTTCTTCTCTCTATACTTCTTCCTCAAAACTTAATTTTTTTTTTTAATCAAAATATCACCCTGAAAAAAGAGTATATGGGTGACAGAGCTCGCTCGGTGATCTCGATTTTTACATTTTTTACAATAAAAGGCAGTAAGGTGGCAACCCTAGGTACCAACTCATTTTAAGACATCATGGTTGTAATGCGACTGAAAGTGCCTTTGAATTGATAACCACATAAGCATACTTTGCTCAATATTCACGAAAAAATAAGATAGGTGGCAGCCCTGTAAAGCGCCCCAAGTGGCAACCCCCAAGAGGATAGTCTTAAAATCAAGCATACTATCTCCATGGCAAATTTCATTGAAATCGGTCCAAAACGACCCCAAAATTACCCTTAAATTGTCCCAAAATGGCACCAAAATGAAACAAAAAATGGTCCAAAAATAACCCCGAAAATTATTCCAAAATAGCCCGAAAATTGCTGCAAAATTACTTCGAAACGATCCGAAAATGATACTAAAATAATCCAAATATGACCCCAAAATGACCCCAAAAATACCAATACAATACGGTAAAATGGTAACCCTGGGCAGAACCCCTACTTGAAAATATTTTAGTTGGTATGTCGCTGAAAATACTTTTCATTTGATACCCATAATGGCATATCTTGCACCATAATTAAAAAAAAAAAGAGAAAGGTGGCAACCCTGTAAACCGCCCTAAGTGGATAGTTTTATAATCAATAGTACTATCTCTATGCCAAATTTAATCCCAATCGGTCAAGCGGTTCTGAAGATAGTACTGGATATACAAATATACGGCGGAAAGGTGGCAACCCTAAGTGGCAACCCTACTTGAAAATATTTTAGTTGGTATGTCGCTGAAAATACTTTTCGTGTCATACCCATATTGGTATATCTTCCTCCATAATTTAAAAAATTGAGATAGGTGGCAACCCTGTAAAACTGCCTCAAGTGGCAACCCCCAAGTGGATAGTCTTAGAATCGATTATACTATCTATATTCAGAATTTCATCCAATCCAATTTTATATATTTTTTTCTTATTAAATTTTTACAATTTACTCTTTGGATAAAAAATATTTCATATTTTTTAATTGAAGTTTCAAAAAAGGATTGACTTACTAAAAACTTAGCAAAAGAAAAAAACTTTAGCTTCTCTTAATCAGAAACTTCAAACTATCAATTAAAATATAAAACAAATTGAAAACACTTCAAAGTATCACGATTTTAACTTGAGTTTGGGTACAAAGTCGTTGAAGATATCTTGACAGCCGATAATTTCGCAAAAAATTTTGGCAATAAAATACCACTTGAAAGAGATTACGAAGGCTGCACTTTACCTCTGGAGAATGGAATGAAATGAAAGGTAGTACGAAAAATTTTAGGAAATATTAGAAGGCTATATTCATAAAAATCGACTAAAAAAAGCTGCGAAAAATATGTTGGTAAACTAAAGAAAAGGAAACTACTGAACGATTTCCGTAAAATTTTAAGAGTTTACTCTTTGTATAAGTGCTATTGGCTATACATATATATTTCCCGGCTAGGTGGCGCCATAGTTGCTATACAATTTGCAAAGAAGCTCGAACAGATTTTGCCTATTTTGTGGTATGTATATTTGATATGTAGTCAGAAATGATGTTACCAAAAATAAACTCGCTAGATGGCGCTAGTGCAGAGAAATACAAAAGCAACATTTTTAACTTTTTTTGAATTATCTCCCTTGTCATCACCTTCTGAAGTATTTGCTTATCACAAATGAACACTAAGAACTTTACATTGCATCCAAAATATAAAACCCAAATCCCCTGAGTATATCTCCAACTCACTGTAGTATACCACTTATTGCTACTGATTTTTAACAAAAAAAAAAAAAATTACCCTTTTGTTCGTTATCTAGTTTCAATTGTATTCAGAAGCTGAGATTTTTATAAATACATATGTATTTTTAGCTGATTGTAGCAGATTGCACGCACAAACACTCACTTCCTCACCCTTCTCTGCACAGCAGCAAATCTTTATTATGCTTTCTAATAAAAAATAGAAAAACGTACGCTTATCAACTTTACTTGCTATCACTTTTTCGGCAAACAAAAAAGAATAAAAGAAGTGAAATAAATTAAATTTTGTTATCAATTGTAAGACAAAATTTTACTTTTCTGCTATGAAAGCATGAGTGTATCTATAAATATAGTGCATACATATGTACATACATACCTGTACACGTACAACATTCACATGATCGATTATTTATAAGATTAATGTCTGAAGCGTTGGAGTGGAAAAACTATACAAATGTAGTACGAATGTTATATTTTGCTCGAACCGACCCTGTAGAGAAAAAGTTGAGTAGTCTTGACTGCTTGCAGAGACAATTTCGTTCGAGGGATGTTCGTTAAATTAATTATTTGCGCCTGCAAAAACAGATATCCGGTTTTTAGTGTTAGAGAAAAACAAGTAAGGAAAGCTGTCTTTGGCCGTGCCGAAGGCTAAATACCTTTCATGAAAAAGCGTCACGATTTTCACTGTTTGATCCCAGTACAACCTGTGTGAATTTAAATTTAGCTCATACCGAAATTATCGGAACTATCGATTATACGGGGGCGATGTGTTATATTGGTCCAATCTCATTGATTTTTAACACCGACATTCCACATTCTAAAATAGCAGTACCTACGAAATTTTACTTTCCTGCCTATATAATTACAGGAGTTATAGCCCAAAATCCGTTTATCGGAACAATCGATTGTATGGGGGCTATGTGAAATATTTATCCGATCTCTATGATTTTCAACGTCGATATTTCACATATAAAAATAGCAATACTTACAAAATTTCACGTTCCTACGTTTTTAATTACAGGAGTTATAGCCCAAAATCCGTTTATCGGAATAATCGATTGTATGGGGGCTATGTTAAATATTTATCCGATCTCTATGATTTTCAACATCGATATTTTACATATAAAAATAGCAATACTTACAAAATTTCACATTCCTAGCTCTTAAATTAAAGGAGTTATAGCCCAAAATACGTTTATCGGAACAATCGATTGTATGGGGGCTATGTGAAATATTTATCCGATCTCTATGATTTTCAACATCAATATTTAACATATAAAAATAGCGATACTTCCAAAATTTCCTACGTTTTTAATTACAGGAGTTATAGCCCAAAATCCGTTTATCGGAATAATCGATTGTATGGGAGCTATGTGATATATTTATCCCATCTCAATGATTTTCAACGTCGATATTTCACATATAAAAATAGCAACACTTACAAAATTTCACATTCCTATCTCTTAAATTAAAGGAGTTATCTACCAAAATCCGTTTATCGGAACAATCGATTGTATGGGAGCTATATGTAATATCGGTCCGATCTTGCTGGTTCCGACAAATGATTCCTATATTGGAAAATGGTGGCCGCATACAAAATTTCAGCCAAATATCTCAAAAAATGACTAGTCCCTCATTTGCGTTCAAACAGACAGACGGACATGGCTAAATGAGCTCATCTCGTCATCCTGATCATTTCGGTATACTTATTGATGGGCATATCTCTTCCTCTTCTCATACTTACAAACATCGGACCAAAGTTATAATACCATTTCATGTTCATGAAAGGTATAAAAACTGGTTCATTGCTATGCTGGGCCATATTTTACCAACTTTTGTTGGAAGATTTTGTTGTAATTGTGTTTCAATGGTTTGTGACATTAGTTTCTTTTTTTTTTTTTTTGACCGACTTGGCCGTTTTAAGGATTTGCGCCTTTTTTCAGCGTATATCTGTTTTTTGACCAAATTATTAAATAACCATTTTTAGTACGGTAAATAGAGACATTTTTTCTATAACTTCTAAACTAGAAGAGCTATTAAAAAATGGCAAAAGCAGAACTGTCAGGAATGCTAATTAAACATGAAATAAAAGTTTTTTTTCAGAAAAAAATGTATATCTGTTTTTTTGCCGGCGCAACGACGAGATACGTGTTTCAAATAATCAGGCAATTCTTTGGTCCAAAATTTTTCCAATGTCAAAAGATGGAAGTCATCCTTTACGGCGGTATCCCTCTTTATTTCTAGAAACTCTGTTTTAACATCTTCTGATAATTGCAAAACATCGACAACAAATAGATTTCTTGCCATGTGCGATATTACGGACTCAGAAACAATGTCTCGATAGTATCGAAGATATTTGTCTTCAAGCGTATGCGGTCAGCAATTGATTTTTGGTGTCCCACATATAAGAGCTCTCTTTTTTTTGCTCTCTTTCCTCTCCCCATTTCTCACTACACCACGAAACGCGCTGTCGAAATTGAAGATTCGAATTTTCCAGCGTTGTCGCTGGGTGATTTTGGTTTGGTTCATACAAATTGTATTAGCATGATGATTTCTGACAGCTATTTTAGGCTTGATACTCTCATAAAGGTATGGCTGTTAAAAAGCACAAACTCATATACAAACTCATATCAATACCCGAAGGCGCGACTGTTCAAGTCACTTCCGCTTTTAATGCTTTTCGACTTTTGTTTATTCTTGAACTTAGACTTCTGTCCTTTTTACTGCGCTCCCTCCCACACCGTTTGGGAACCACTGCTTTATAACATCTATAGAGATTTTTGTACCGAGCTTCTCTTTCAATTTGTTGTGTATTAGCTTTGTATTTTTTTTTTTTTAAATGGTGGGACCTACAGTTTTTTACTGACTCCGTAATGCACCTGCAAAGCAAATGCTGAGATGCTTTTCAAGCAGAAATCCACTCGGAGAGTTTGCCAACCTATTGCCGAGGGGCCGACCCGTTAAGAAAAAATGTGTTTCTAAAAAATTGTTTGATGTTGATTTTAACGCATATTTGGTGTAAAAGGCCGAGCACACTATCGTTAAACCATGATAGCCGCGTTTTGAAATTTTGCTTTAAATTTAGTACTTTAAATTTTGATTCAAATTAGTTCACAAATCTGGCAATATCTGCTCTACTGAATAATATAATAAACCTGTTAGTTTACGTATGCAAATTTTAAAAATATGAGAAAAGCGATTACTTAAATAGTTTCATTATCAATCGGACTGTAGCTAATGACTACTCATAATTGTCATAGCGCATTTGACACTTCCCCAACAAAAATTATGGGAACAATTTTAATTGAGCTATAACAACTGGAAACCAAGCAGCAAGCCAGAACTAGATTTACTGATACAGTAGTCATAACCGCTTAACCAATAAGCTACAATTTTTTAGTTGAAGTAGAATATCAGCGTAAACTATTATCAATATCAAGTGGAAAGTACTTACGGTTAAAGTACTTCCACATTTTCTTCGAAGAAAATGTAAAAAGAGCTTGATAGGCTATCTAGTAAGGGTTAAGAGGTTGTATATTTACTGGCTATAATCCTTTTAAACATTGAACCTCGTGCATAAAGTCGAGCATTTGCTGAGGTGAGTAAAATGTGGCTTCTTTGGTTATATTATAAAAACAAAACACCTAGCTTTTGCTCAAAAAATTAAGTGTGAGCAAATGCGCTCACTTTTTTCGCATGAGACTCACTCATTCCGTACTTCAATTTCAAAATGCTCTATCTCAAGACGCAATTAACAAATTTGTATCACCGTCTCCTAGTTTTCCAGCTACCCCTCTCTTTTCCACTCTCTTCCTTTCTATATCTTCTCTCCCCCATCTCCCAACGAAGCTATCTGTTTATCTACAAGCTACAACTAGTGGGATATTTGTCCGAAAATCTGAGAACCAAATTCGCTCTTTGCTTTGCCTCTCGAACAATGAAATTGTTACTGCGCTTGTGAGAGCACTATGATCGTACTGACCCATCAATGGATGTAGTTTGTTATGCTCAGCTGATAACTTACTAGCAACGACTCAACAACATACTCTGTTGACTTGGTATGTGCTAGTGAGCGAGAGAGCAAAAACAGATAATATGATTCCATTGGTGCGATGAACGTTATTTCAATAATAAACCCTCACTTTCATTGCTGCCGGGCCCTGGTGTAAAATATCTATTTGCTGTGGGTTTTGAGTCAAAAAACTAAAATTCTCCGCAAATCCCTGACTAAAGCGAAATTTTTAATTTTCAAAACGCTTTTCTTAAGATATCTAAAATTTGTCTTTCTCGTTATACATATCTGTTTCCATAGATTTATGGTAATACATATAACCTAATTCGTGAATACATACATTTATCTAGAATACATTATCCTGAGGCGGTTCCGAGATTTTTGGAAGGGGGAGAATACAAATTTTTTCTTTTAATTTCGGGGACGTTTTTCATTCACAGTTTTCAAAACAATATGCACATTAGAGCGTATCACCAAAGAAAGTTGAAAATGTTTCCCCCCAGTTTGAACACTTACCTTATGAGGTTTTAAAAAAAAAATTTTTTTAATTTTTTTGTCACCCTGTAAAAATAGCGAAATTTGTTTTTTTTTTCTATAACTTCTATATTTCTTGTTGGATTTTCAAAAGTGATACATTTTTAGAAAGGTATTCACCAAGGCAATATTTCATCAATAGAAACTTTTAGCCCTTTTTTTCTTAGTTTTCCGGAAAAAAAATTTATTTTTTTTTTCAAATACAGGGTGTTGGTTTTAGTAAAAATAGAATAAAAACTGAACTTGGCTTGAAGGACTAAAAGTTTCTATGGATGAAATCTTGCCTTGGTGAATACCTTTCTAAAAATGTATCACTTTTGAAAATCGAACGAGAAATATAGAAATTATAGAAAACAACAAATTTCGCTTCTTTTACAGGGTGACAAAAAAATTAAAAATTTTTTTTTTTAAAACCTCATAAGGTAAGTGTTCAAACTGGGGGGGAACATTTTCAACTTTTTTTTCCTCCATACACCGTGATACGCTCTAATGTACATACCTACATATATTAGTATGGGTAATGTCAAATTCAAGGTATCACTTATGTTAATCTGTTAAAAAGTTACTCAATGTGTATTACGTAAACGTAAAAATATGAGTTGGTAGTTTGCTTGAAGTTTTACTATATTTTTTGTGTAATTTTTTTTCGTTTATATTTTTTACTATATTTTTTGAGCAATTTTTACTTTATTTTTTGCGTAACTTTTGCTGTAATTTTTGTGTATTTTTACTATGTTTTTTTGCCAAATTTTTACTGTATTTTTTCTTAACTATATTTTTTTTTTTTTGCTTTTTTTACGTAACTTTTACTGTGTATTTTGCGTCATTTTTACCATTATTGTTGCGAAATTTTTACTGTATTTTTTTTTTTTTAACTTTTACTGTCTGTTTTAGTAATTTTAATTTTATGTTTTGTGCAATTTTGACTTATTTTTTTTAGTAATTTTTATTGTATTTTTTGTGTAGTTTTACCTATATTATTTGCGTTACTTTTACTGTATTTTTTTTAATTTTACTCTCTTTTTGTGTAATTTTGACTATATTTTTTCCATAATTTTTACTACATTTTTTGGGTAATTTTTTACTAAAATTTTTGTGTAATTTTTACTTTACTTTTTTTTGTAGTTTTTACTATATTTTGTGTGTAGTTTATATTTAATTTTTTCGCGTAATTTTTACTTTATTTTTTGTGTAATTTTCACTATATTTTTCACCCCTTTTTTGCTGTATTTTTCGCTTGATTTCTACTATATTTTTTCTGCAATTTTTGCTCTATTTTTTTTAGTAAATTACTGTGAAAAATATAAATTTTTGGATCCCTAAGGGGGTGGGGGTTTGAACTTGAAAACCACCCTCGTGGATTCGCCCCCTGACACTATCTATTCTTCATGATTTAGAACCTAAATTTACGTGAGATAAAAATTTAAATTATGCATCATACATCATTCTTAATAGATAAAAGTTTTGTGTCAGATATTGAGTTAGGGCAATGCGCTCATATTTATTTACACCCGTACATACATAAATATACACAATTGTACGGAACACAAAGTTTATAATTTATTTATAATATTTTCATTCACATCACTCATTTTGTGTGCCAACTTTTTTCTTTCTTGATTACGACACCTTGTGCTTGTACTTGTAGATAAGTAAATATGTACATATGTCATGCATCTTTTACCGCATACACTCAATGATAATAAACAAATTATTTTTTCTTTAGAAAAAAAAAAAAAGCTTAGGTAAGTACAATGTGTGAATGGGGCATAGCACTTGCGCCTAACGAGGAAGCTGTTGGCATTCTGTTAAAAAAAAATTTTAATATTTAAGTACGCTAAGCACACATTACGACGAGTATATCCATGAGTACTTACATACGTCTGTGTTTAAATAAGATTTTAATGTGTGCTTAGTACTTTTGTGAAAACAAATAATAGATACAAAAAAAAAAATTGTGGGCGAAAGTTCGAAGGCTTTATGAGTAAAATTTTAATATACATATTAAAGCGTTGAAGGTAGCACAACGTAATTATAGTTGGATATGTATGATATTTTTGTAAGAACTGAAGAGTAAGGTTGCTTGTTGAATGCTATCTCTCTGTCTCTCTCTCTCTCTTCTAGTTACAAGACAAAAACTCATAGTTGTTCTCAGTGGCGGATCCGGAATTTTGGTGAGGGGGGTCCATTTTTTCGAGGACATTTTTGATTCACATTTTCTCAAAACTCGCCTTTAGGCTTGTTTTTTTTTTTTAAATATATGTACCTACATTTGTTGGTATGGGCAATGTCAAGTTCAAGGTGTCACGTAACTTTTACTATATTTTTTGCGTAATCTCTACATATAATAAAATTGTAACAGGTCGATGTCTGTACATGGCAGATATCAACAAAAAATTTGGATTGGGGGAAGCATTATTAAGCGAGTAGAATCCAAATCAACCATTTTAAAAATTTTTGTGTGTCTGTCTGTCTGTCTGTCCGTATGTTTGTGGCCGTATCATGCTGAAAGTAATGAATGGAATTGAATGAAACTTTTTTGGTTGGATTGTTCGACACTCAACTTAAAATATAAGATATTACTTTTTTCGATATCTCAACCGGTTTTGAAGTTTTCGCCCAATATGTGGCATGTTTGTGGTCGTAACACTCTAAAAGTACTGAATGGAATTGAATCGTTGGATTGCTAGATGTTCAACTTAAAGTTTAAGATATTATTTTTTGCGACATCTCAACGGGTTTTGGGGTTATCGCCCAATATGTGGACCAGTGGTGACCAAAAATGTCTTTGTACAATATGGGTGTCAAACGAAAGGTGTCAATGAGTGCTATAATATGCGATGTGATTCATTGAAATATCTTAAATGCTTTGGGAGATATCTTGAAATTTCGATAGCTCGACCGGTTTTGGAGGTATCGACGAATATTTCCACAAAAATGTGTTAGTACATAATGTGTATCAAACAAAAGGTGTTACTTTAAGCTTTATCAGTCCGATGAAAACATTTTTTATGACCGAAATTTGGGTTTAGCGAGCAGACCAACTTTAAAGCTTACATGACAACACGACCCTTAAGTTCTGAACTCCAGTCATTTTGTTGAATTTTATTCTTTGCTAACCCAGCTGCAAAAAAAAAACAGAAATTATACGCATACGAAGTCGCGGGCACCAGCTAGTTTTTAATATTTTTATAGGTAATTTTTTGCTATATTTTTTTGTCATTTTTACTATATTTTTATTAAATTTTTACTATATTTCTGTGTTACTTTTACTATATTTTTTTGTAATTTTTTACAATATTTTTTGTGTAATTTTACTTTCTTTTTTTGTAATTTTTACTATATTTTTTGGTAAATTTGTGTAATTTTTAGTATATTTATCTGTAGTTTTTTAACTTATTTTTGTTTAATTTTTAATATATTTTCTGTAATTTTTAATATTTTTACTATATTTTTTTTTTGAAATTTTTTACCATATTTTTGTGTATTTCTACTTTCTTTTTTTGCATTTTTTGTGCAATTTTTAGTATATTTTTCTCTAATTTTTTACTTTATTTTTGTTTAATTTTTAATTAATTTTTGCACCATTTTTACTATATTTGTTGTGTAATTTCAGTATATTTTTTTGTAATTTTTAATAATTTTATAGGTAATTTTTTGCTGTATTTTTGTGTCATTTTTACTTTATTTTTATTAAATTTTTACTATATTTTTGTCTTAGTTTTACTATATTTTTTTGTAATTTTTTACAATATTTTTTGTGTAATTTTACTTTCTTTTTTTTGTAATTTTTACTATATTTTTTGCTAAATTTGTGTAATTTTTAGTATATTTATCTGTAGTTTTTTAACTTATTTTTGTTTAATTTTTAATATATTTTTTGTAATTTTTAATATTTTTACTATATTTTTTTTTTGAAATTTTTTACCATATTTTTGTGTATTTCTACTTTCTTTTTTTGCATTTTTTGTGCAATTTTTAGTATATTTTTCTCTAATTTTTTTACTTTATTTTTGTTTAATTTTTAATTTATTTTTGCACCATTTTTACTATATTTGTTGTGTAATTTCAGTATATTTTTTTGTAATTTTTAATAATTTTATAGGTCATTTTTTGCTGTATTTTTGTGTCATTTTTACTTTATTTTTATTAAATTTTTACTATATTTTTGTCTTAGTTTTACTATATTTTTTTGTAATTTTTTACAATATTTTTTGTGTAATTTTACTTTCTTTTTTTTGTAATTTTTACTATATTTTTTGCTAAATTTGTGTAATTTTTAGTATATTTATCTGTAGTTTTTTAACTTATTTTTGTTTAATTTTTAATATTTTTTTTGTAATTTTTAATATTTTTACTATATTTTTTTTTTTAATTTTTTACCATATTTTTGTGTATTTTTACTTTCTTTTTTTGTATTTTTTGTTCAATTTTTAGTATATTTTTCTGTAGTTTTTTACTTTATTTTTGTTTAATTTTTAATTTATTTTTGCACCTTTTTTACTATATTTGTTGTGTAATTTCAGTATCTTTTTTTGTAATTTTTACTATTTTTATGGGTAATTTTTTGCAAAATTTTTTTACTATAGTTTTACAAATTTTTACTATATTTTTGTTACAAAAATTTGTTTACTATTTTTTTTTTATATAATTTTTACTATATTATTTGCTGTATCGCTGTGAAGGAGACGGTTTCAACCCGAAAACCACCCCCGTGGAACCGCCGCTGCTTGCTCTTTTAGTCAACAAAAAATATATACTATGTAGATATTTGATTATTATAATTTTAAAAATGTTGTTGATTTTCACAACAAAAATGTTATTTGAAAAATCACATGCAGTCGCTAAACCAGTTCGATCCATTAAACAATTAGCATTGGTATCTATAATAGGGTAATAAAATTAGAAGACGCTTCAACTAATTTTAGTTAACATCAAAGGTAGCAAGCTCCGATTAACAGCGCTTTAGATAAATTAAGTTTTTAGTTACTTAAGTAAAATATTTTTATTTAGAGTGGTTTGTTTATTTAGTAATTTTTTTTTTATATTTTTAATGCAAGAAATTCACACGCAGTATTTGTTGACGTGTGTCTACTATGGACATTGAAGAAGTCACAAACGCCATGCTGTGGGATATTAAAACAGAAAAAAAAACTTGAAAAGAAATTAAGTACGTACACGCATAACAGAAAGGCCTAGAGCTTTAACAGGCGCCCAACAGTATCAAAACCAGTTTTTGATTTCAAAAAATATAAATTGAGTGCAATTCCTTCATACCCTTGGATCACAAAAAAATTTCACTCTTAAGCTTAATAACATTTCAACAAAGTTCAATAAAAACTCCACTTGTCCGTATAAAAAAGACTCCGTTGCTCATTTGTATTGAGTACGCTAAAAAAAAGCGTGAATTGCCTACGTGCGCAAAGAGTATTTGAGCAGATTATTTCGGCGAAGGATTCATTTTGAGCTGCCCACTTGAATGGTTTAATTGACTTTTTGAGTACACATTTTTTTGATGGCTGCATTAATCTTCAACTTTTTGCATTAAACCTTCTTTCAAAGAGTGTTTATTTTTATCCATACACAAGTTAATGAGAAAAAAAGTTTTTTTAATGTTACTAGCTTTATATAAGACCACCTTTTTATAACATTCATGTGCATGAAAAGGTATTATAACTTTGGTCCGATGTTTGTAAGTATGAGAAGAAGAAGAGAGATGGATCCACTAATAAGTATACCGAAATGATCAGGATGACGAGATGAGCTGATTTAGCCATGTCCGTCTGTCTGTTTGAAAGCAAACTAGTCCCTCAGTTTTTGAGATATTTGGCTGAAATTTGGTATGAGGCCACTATTTTCTAATATAGGAATCATTTGTCGGAACCAGCAAGATCGGACCGATATTATATATAGCTCCCATACAATCGATTGTTCCGATAAACGGATTTTGGGCTAAAACTCTTGTAATTAAACAGCTAGGAACGTAAACTTTTGTAAGAATTGCTATTTTTATACGTGCAATATCGATATCTAAAATCATTGAGATGCGATAAATATTTCACATAGCCCTCATACAATCGATTGTTCCGATAAAACGGGTTTTTTATTTGATAACTCCTGTAATTAGATAGGTAGGAACGTGAAATTTTGTGGCTATTACTCTTTTAGAATGTGGAATGTCGGTGTTGAAAATCAATGTAATTGGACAAATATAACACATCGCCCCCATTTAATCGATAGTTCCGATAATTTCGGTATAAGCTAAAGTTAAATTAACACAGGCTGTACTAGGGATGGAACAGTAAAAATGGTGACACTTATTCATGAAAGGTGTTAGCCTTCGGCACAGCCGAAGACAGCTTTTCTCACTTTTTTCAATTGAATTTTATTTTTTATTTTTTTTTTATTTCAGTTTTTTAATTTCAGTTTTTTAATTTTTTTATTTTATTTTATTTTATTTTATTTTACTTTATTTTACTTTATTTTATTTTATTTTATTTTATTTTATTTTATTTTATTTTATTTTATTTTATTTTATTTTATTTTATTTTATTTTATTTTATTTTATTTTATTTTATTTTATTTTATTTTATTTTATTTTATTTTATTTTATTTTATTTTATTTTATTTTATTTTATTTTATTTTATTTTATTTTATTTTATTTTATTTTATTTTAGTTTAGTTTAGTTTAGTTTAGTTTGTTTTATTTTATTTTATTTTATTTTATTTTATTTTATTTTATTTTATTTTATTTTATTTTATTTTATTTTATTTTATTTTATTTTATTTTATTATATTTTATTTTATTTTATTTTATTTTATTTTATTTTATTTTATTTTATTTTATTTTATTTTAATTTATTTTATTTTATTTTATTTTATTTTATTTTATTTTATTTTATTTTATTTTATTTTATTTTATTTTTTTTTTGTTTTTTTTTTAATTTTATTTTATTTTATTTTATTTTATTTTATTTTATTTTGTTTTATACTTTGTATACATTTGTATAAAGGCAGTTTTATCGAAACAATTTGAACATTTTTTTCTACCTTAATCATTTCAATATAAACAAAATGATGGCAAAACGCTAATGAGAAAAGTACGCTTGAGGGTATTTAACTAATCCTTTCCTCTTTTAGATCACTAGAACATTGTTGACTTTCCTTTTTAAATGAAAATGTCTAACCTAATTTCATAAAAGTATTTTCTAATATCCGCAAGGAAAAGCTCGTCATTTTAATGAGTCCTTTTTAAGAATGCTATTCATACTTTGTTACTTTTTGCTTAGACTGCTGTTTAAAAAGGATTTTATTTTTTCTTACAGCAAAATCATAGGTGTTCCACACTTTGTAAAGCGAGTTAGCTTCATGCATAATCTTCAAAGGTATAAACACAAAGGAAATAATCTGCATAAGTGCTTACTTCTTGAGTGTTTTAATATGATTTTCCTTTGATATAGCAAACACAGAGCACATTGACATATGAAAGCGCTTTATTGCTTTCGAACAATGATGTATGTATGTATGTATGTCGATGTTGAGCGTGTGCCTAAACGGAAAAGGTGTCGGGGCGTATGAGTGACATTTAATCCTTTTGACACAAATGTAGCGGAAAATAGATATGTATGTGGAAAAAAGGCGCAAAGAAGCCCAGAGCAAAAAACCACAACAAACAAATTTGTATGCTGTTGAGTAGATAACAGAAAAAAATAGAAAATGAACAGTGAACAGTGAAAAAAACTGAACAGCAGGCCGTTTGTTGCAGCAGATAAGAATATTGGCATGATTAAAGAGTATTCGCTTTTGTTGCGTGTTTTCCCAACCACAATGTAGTTGTCTATTTATTTGTGAGCACGTGAGCTCACATTTTTTCACTGAGCCCAATGAGAATGTGTGTGTGTGTGTTTGTGGTATAGCAAATGTGTTCAATGAGCGAGCAAAATGAAATAGAAACCACAAATTGTATGCTTGAGAAAAAAACTTAAAAAAATATATCAAAGAAAATAAAAAAATATACTAGTTTTGGAATACGTTTTGGTTAAGGCTATACCTATTTGTCTGGAATTTTATGTGTTTTTTCTTTCGAAAACAAAATAATTCATCGTTCTCAACTATGATATCTTTAAGAAGGGTTGCTACTTCACCGTAGTTCATGTATTTCTTTATATATCGATCAATATCTCGAAAAAGGCGTACCTATATGTATGTAGTATAGTATGTTTGATTCCTAGATTTTCTGTATGGGTCTTGCCATTTGTGAGCGGTTTGCAGGGCTACCACCTATTTTTTTTTTAATTTTGACCAGGATATAACCATAATATTAACGGCATCCTCGGCTGTATACTAACGAAGATATTTGCCGCCTAGGGATGCCACCTAACCGTATTTTATTGCTACCTATATCGCACAATGTCTCGCGAGCTGTTGAAGCCATCTGGATATAGGTAGCATATAGGTAATTGGGTGTTGCCACTTGGGGCGGTTTACAGGGCTGCCTATAATCAATTTTTTTTTACTGAGCAAGATATGCCAGTATGGGTATCGAATGAAAGGCATTTTCGGCAGTATACACAGAAAAAAAATGAAATCTCGTACTGTTATCCTGAAGTTGATCAAAGTCTGTTAAATTGACAAAAATTTGGTTATTTAAACGGAATTTTTTGTTGAAGTAACTGCATTCAATTTTTGATTGTACAGTCATAGATCTGTCAATTTTTAATTAAAAAAAAAAAGGTAAAACTGTCACAATTTTTGTTGATCTAACTAAATTTTGTTTTAGAACAACAACTTTCTCTAGTTAATTCTACAGCGAAGGTACTGTTATTTTAAATTTATTGCATGATGCATTTAAATATAAAAGATCTGAGTTTTGCTGATCAAAAAAAGTGTTGTGTTGAAAAAACAAACTCCTGCAATTAATCCAACAGCGAATATACTGTCATTACTGTCAAAGAACAAAGTCATAATCAGACTATGCAAGTATGTATACGATGGCATAATGGTAGACACCTCCGTTAAGCAGTTAAATAGTGTGAGCTCGATTTTGGGTAAAGGCAACAAAGAAATGTTGGAAAGTTTGGTGTGATCAGCTGTAATTAGACAATGGCAAGCATAAGTAAACGATGGCATTATGGTATACACCTGGGTTGAGCAGTTGACAGTCAACAGCATTTAACAATGGATAAGAATTGACCGTGATTTTGGCTGAATCCACCCATATTTTGGTTGATATGACCAGCTAATTTTTCGCTCAATAGCAATGAAGATATTTTTAAGCAGGATTGCCACCTAGAGATGCCACCTAACCGCATTTATTCATTCCTTCGTACATCGATCACTATCTCGGGAACCTCTAGACCGATTTGGGTGAGATTTCGTATATGAATAGTATGCTTCATTCTAAAATTATATATTCGGGAGTTGTCACTTGCGGCGGTTAATAAGGTTGCAGCTATTTGAATATTATTTTAAATACTAAGTAGACGGAATATCCCAACATGCAATTAAAACAAAAAATGTCGGTCGATTCATTCGAAATCAAGGAAGAAGAGCGATTTATCACAAAAATGAGTCACTAAATTTTCTCGAAAATCTCAGCATGGTCTCTTCTTCTTCTGCACGTGCTCTAAATAATGAATGTGTAGCAAATTGCAACAACAACTCTTCGTTAGAGTAATCTTTTATTCTTAAAAATTTGTATAAAAAAGCATCTGGTTGCTCATAGAACTAATCAGACTGAAGCAGAGAACGACTTAACAATGGAAACGTAGAAAATGTGATAAAAAACTCACAAACCTTAAAAAAAATATGAAACAAAAACTTACAAAGAAGGAAACGGAACAACGTTGGGTAAGGCGATAGCCTTGCAAATGCCAACGAAGCGCATTAAGAATACAAACACACACATACACAGTCAGTGTTTTTTTTTTTGGGACTAGTATGTATGTCATGCATGTTTACTTGGAAATATAAATCGGAAGCCAGAAAAAAGTGACAACTAAAAGGAAGTACACAAAATGGGAGTAGCCAGAATAGTGATGCTGTGAGATAAGAACAAACAAACCAAAAAAAGGAGGAAGGAAAAATGAGTAAAAAAAAATACAAATTGAATTGATGCTGGAGAAGAGGGGAGGCCAAAAAGGAGGACTGTGAAAAAAAAAACATTCTTTAGATATGCAAGCTTTCAACGTATAGATAAACGTTTCAGTGATGGAATGAAAAAAGAAATAAAGAAAATCGTAAAAGAAACAAAGAAAATGCTGCACACAAAAATGTCTCACACAAGAAAAACCAAAACGAAAGCATTGCCAAATCCAATGACATCGTCAGGGATCACTTTACGGTTTTCGTTAATTTTTAAATTTGAAATCCCGTATCCAATTTCTGAAGTTGGTGGCTTAGACCATCAATGTGCTGAACGTGAAACAAAAAAAAAAAATACTTCATAAAAAAAGAAAACACCGTGAAAAAGAGCAAAGCAAAGCTGCAAAAAAAAATTAAGAAAATACTGTCACACTAAAAAAACAAAAGCAAATAGAGATACTTCCAACAACTGCGCGCCAGAAAAAGGATTCAAAAAATTGTTTGTTGGCTAACAGTAAATAAGTTTCATGAAAAAAGGAAATTAAAGCGCGAAACAGGTTTGACAGCAAAATGTGTTAACGGCCTGAGGAGTAATGAAAAAAAAAATCATTTTGAATATATTAAACAATAACAAAGTGTTTGTGTAGGATTTCTTGTTTGCTGTTCATTAAAAATTTAATTTGCATACGCTGTAGATTTAAGAGGAGATTTACACGTGTCGTTGGGCAAACAAAACCAAAAGCGAAACGCAAAAATTTAATGATTAAAGGATGTGAAAATTTTAAATTAAATGAGTTACAGAGAAAAGGGTTGGAAATAGTTTTTTGATGTGTGTATGTATGTATGTAAATTTTCATGGATTTGAATACTGATGTTCTCTCCGTGGAAAAGATGGGTTGAGGAAAATATTTCTATACCACCTTACTATTAAATACGTCTTAGTGTGAGAAATCCGTAGAAGATCATTAAAATACA
>CAXKVI010000001.1:10767925-10775425 GCA_964058755.1 Campiglossa producta | reverse complement strand
TAATACATATAAATTTGTCCAATTAACGGTACAACGTAATTTCACAAAATAATCGAGATAGATATAGAGTTCCATATATAAAAGTTCTTAGGTTGAAAAGAGGAGTTCATTAAGGCCTGCCCGTCTGTCTGTCCGTCCCTCTGTCCGTGTACACGATAACTTGAGTAAAAATTGAGATATTTGCATGAAGTTTTGCATACAGGTTACTTTTTAGCCAAGGTAATTTGCTGTTGAAAATGAGCGAAATCGGATTATAACCACGCCCCCGTTTTCGATTGCGGAAATTTCGAAAATCACTTAAATTGACATTATTCGGTAACAGAAATGGCTAAAATAATATAATTTTATTGGTGAGTCCGCCTGGTCATTCTATTATGATTTTTCATAAATTTTGCAAAGTGGGCGTGTTAGACCACTGAAATTTGGTGAGAGGTTGTATGAGATCGAGCCCCACCACTTTCAAAAAAACTGGGGATAACGAAAAAGGGGGCGTGGTTCCTCTTAAACAAATGAAATTTTTTACTGTCGGTATCTCTGGAACAGAGTTGGGCCATTTTGAGTAAACAATTATTCAAATAAAAAATAAAAAAATATTCATTGCTTTAAAAATTTTTAGTGATGAGTGACCGGTTATTTTTATTCATAAAAATCAAAGTGATATGTAATAAGTTATTTTTATTTCAAGCGATTCTTGAATAAAATGACTTGTTATTTTTATTTATGGAATTCTTGAATAACGACAAAACTTCATTTTTAATCAGTTATTTACATATGAAATATTTGTTCATCGAGCCCCGGCAAATTATACCCATATGCGCAATACATTCGGCGTAACCGCGGGAACAGTTGCTGGATCGTTTCGGGATGGTTTCGGGATCGGTTCGGGACCATTTTCTGGATCATTTCGGTGTCATATCATATGATGTCATATCATATGAGGTCATATCATATGACGTTACATCATATGATGTCATATCATATGATGCCATATCACATGGTGTCATATATAACGTTACATCATATGACATCGTATGATATGACATCATATGATATGTCATCATATGAATTGACATCATATGATATGACATCATATTATATGACATCATATGATATTACATCATATGATGTCATATCATATGATGTCAAATCATATGATGCCATATCACATGGTGTCATATATAACGTTACATCATATGACATCGTATGATATGACATCATATGATATGTCATCATATGAATTGACATCATATGATATGACATCATATTATATGACATCATATGATATGACGTCATATGATATGACATCGTATGATATGACACCGAAATGATCCCGAACCGATCCCGAAACAATCCCGAAACGATCCAGCAACTGTTCCCGAGGTTACGCCGAATGTATTGCGCATATGGGTATAATTTGTCGGGGCTCGATGAACAAATTTTTCATTTGTAAATAACTGATTAAAATGAAGTTTTATTATTCAAGAATTCCATAAATAAAAATAACAAGTCATTTTATTCAAGAACCGCTTGATGTAACGTCATATGATATGACATCATGTGATATGGCATCATATGATATGACATCATATGATATGACATCATATGATATGGCATCATATGATATGACATCATATGATATGACACCGAAATGAATGTATTGCCCATATGGGTATAATTGCAGGGGTCTCGATGGACAAATTTTTCATTTGTAAATAACTGATTAAAAATGAAGATTTATCGTTATTCAAGAATTCCATAAAGAAAAATAACAAGTCATTTTATTCAAGAATCGATTGAAATGAAAATAACTTATTATTTATCACTTTGATTTTTATGAATAAAAATAACTGGTCACTCATCACTCAAAATTTTTAAAATAATGAATAATTTTTTATTTTTATTTTTTTCGTCACTCGTCACTCAAAAATAAAATGTTGCCCATCCCTGCTCTGGAATTATTTATGTATGTTAGACCATTGAAATTTTATTGTTCAAGTTTTGTTCATATGTCTGTCGGTTTCAGTTTCTTATAAACCGTCCCTGTTAGGAAGTGATACAACTATATTTCTATGACACCTGTCATTACAACATGCATAGATGACTTTATTATGGAGTTTAAAATTCCATAGCTCTTATCTGCATCTGAAAGTTATTAATGAAGTTACAGAAAATACAGCTTCCTGAGTTATGAAACGTGCCTGCCCGCAATCAAATGCCGCACCTACGTTGTGGTTGATATGAGTGTGCACAGAGTGATTTCATATTTGTTTCCCTGTGGGTTGTGGGTATGAAAGCCAAACCCACGCAGTGCTCGGAAGCAAGTATGTAAATATATAAATAATGTAGAGTGGTTCAAAAAAATGCAAAATGTGGTTGCTGGCAATGGCGCTTTTGCTTCGACTAAAACTAATCCCTTTTGGTTTGGGTATATTTTTGACCCACTCTCTCATGCGAATAAAGTATTCTCAATATCCAGTTGTTAAACCTCACCACAATAGCCATATGCCATTGTTTTCATTTACTTCCATCATCTGTAGTATACCAAAAAGGATTTGCGTACATGGTCATATGCTTCGGTTAATGTAAATACATATAAGTACACATGAATGTATGTATGTTTATATCAATGCGGATTTCTATGCTAATATAGTCAAATAATTTAGTTCAACATATGGCGCTAAGGAAAAATAGTTTTATTTTTGGCTGAATGCTAATTAAAAGACATTCATTAGTAGAAATATTGTTTGGTTTAATCTCAATATGTACCCTTTGATGAGAGTTTTTTTTTTGGTAAATTTCACCTATATTCTAAAAGGCCTAGGTGAGTTTAAATATTTCTCTTCTAAATTGGCTTTGCTTTCATGTAATATACCGACTTTAAAATGGACTTTCCAAAGCCGATGAGCTGTTCTTGCCTTGTAAGGGAAAACCGAGAGGCGACCCCGTTTTAGAAAAAACTTTTTCTATATAAAGTTTGATGTTGCTTTGACCGGGTGTCGATACCCGATTACTTGGTGTAGTAGGCCGAGCACACTACCGTTACACCACGGCGGCCGTTTACTTAAGTATTTTTTTGATGTTAGCAAGCTTGTTAGCCTAGTCCTTGACATTCGCCCTGAGCATTACAAAAATAACAGGATTCTAACTAATCAACTTTTCGCCAAAAAGCAATCAATAACCAATTAAAAGAAGGCAATATTCGATGGGACATTCCATGTCGAATGGTAAGAATCGAACAACTCTGTCTTAAATATACGCATTAAAAGAAAAACATTTCTAAATATTTAAGGTTATCAGTAGATATAATGTAGGCATAAAACAATTTAGGTGCAAAATTTAATGAGGAACTTAAATTTTTAAGACCTTCTAAAATTTAAAAATCTACGGTAAGATTATCCAAATTTTCTAGAGATACTGAATTATCTGAATCAGTGCACCATCTAGCGGATTTTAAAAGTGTGAACAATGTTAACTGAACATCTTTGCGCTGGGGGTGTATCCAGAAAAAAGTTTCATTCTATGTATGTATTTTGTTCTTCTAAATGTAAGATGTAAGTGTAAGAGAGGTTTATGTCGTGAGTACAGAGTATTTGAGAGAGCAATTCTTGCTTGACTGGTTGTGTGTGTGTATATCCAAGTGCTTAGCGGCGCTTTGTTAATCGTGTTTAAGTATAAAGTGTTTAAAGAAAAGGAAAGATAAGGGACGGGAGGGAAGGGAAGAAGAGGAGAGGAAAGGAAAGGAAAGGAAAGGAAAGGAAAGGAAAGGAAAGGAAAGGAAAGGAAAGGAAGGAAAGGAAAGGAAAGGAAAGGAAAGGAAAGGAAAGGAAAGGAAAGGAAAGGAAAGGAAAGGAAGGAAAGGAAAGGAAAGGAAAGGAAAGGAAAGGAAAGGAAAGGAAAGGAAAGGAAAGGAAAGGAAAGGAAAGGAAAGGAAAGGAAAGGAAAGGAAAGGAAAGGAAAGGAAAGGAAAGGAAAGGAAAGGAAAGGAAAGGAAAGGAAAGGAAAGGAAAGGAAGGAAAGGAAAGGAAAGGAAAGGAAAGGAAAGGAAAGGAAAGGAAAGGAAAGGAAAGGAAAAGGAAAGGAAAGGAAAGGAATGAAAAGAAAGAAAAATAAAAGAAAGGATAATAAGGGAAAGGAAAAGAGAGGAATGAAAAGGAAAGGGAAGGAAAGGAAAAGTAAGGGAAGGAATAAAATGGAAAGCAAATTTAATAAAGGAAATGAAAATTAAATTGTAGAAATGCAGAGAAAAATTACCTGGGACTTGATAAGAATTGAACGTGATTTTGGTTGAATCAAGCCATATTTTGGTTGAATCGACAGATATTTTGGTTGATATGACCAAATCACTGTCAATTCTTATCCATCACCAGCTCAATTTTCTCTGTATGAATAAGCTTAATATAAAGTATAAAAACTCTCCATAAATGGTCGATTGTAACATTTGTCGATATGGGATGGAATGACCCCAGTATTAGGTAAGTATTTGAAAAAAAGACTACTATTTAATATTCAACGAGTGAGAAGCCCTTTGGCGAACCTCTTGTGCTCATGTGTCTTTAATGTATATTTAGGCTGCGGGCATCCAATTTTATTATTTTTACATCTCTTGCATTGTTGCTGTTTCATACATGACGTTTTTTGGAGCTTTTTTTTCCCTGTTTTTGTAATTACAGTAACAAAATAATGTTATTTTCATAACTAAGTTTACAAGTCATTGACTAAATGATTGCATGCTAGAAAGACAGTAAATAGAAAAAAATGTATACGTGCGTACATTGAAAAGCTCTTGAGACTCAGGCAACTTTGTGTTGGGTCACTTCACTGTCAACGCTCAAGCTCATCAATCTCTGATTATGTGGTTAGTGACGCAAATATAATTTTTGAGGTATATGATGATGCATTTTTGAAGGTACGTTGTAGTCACATAGCTAACTAGTCAGAAAATATACTACTTTAGCACTAGAATTTTCTAACTTATCTCAAACTAGTTTGAAAACTTTTGACTTGTACCAATACAAATCCAAGGTTTTGCTTAATATTAAGGTATCCAGAGTTAGAAATATCCAGTACATTTTTATTTATTCCACTAGGTCAATATATATTTTTTTTTAGTCTGAAACGTTTTCAGTATGTTTTTTCACTATATGTAATCTAATACATATAACAAACAAAATTCATCATATTCTCCCAAAAATCCTTCTTCCTAGACCAAAAATACCTTGCTAATTTTCCTTACAGGGTTACACATTTCATTTGCAACATTTCCCTGTCACTGAATTGTGCAGCCGTGACAATGAAAAAGTGAATGGCGAATAAAGTCATATTCGTGCTAAATGTGTAGACACTTTTGTGATGTAGATTACTCGTCCTTATAGCAAAGACATACCGACAGCAACATATCATTATGAGTGTCATTAATAACATGCCAACAGGGCTATGTTGAAAGTTGAAATACTATTTATTTCCATAGACTAAGCAGCAAAGCTTATGAAGCAGTGTCACGCATCAAAACATGTCATTATAGGAACTAGGCACATGCGTTTACATTTTGCTTCTTCTTCCTTTATTGCCAATCTCGAATGAGAGCATGTCAAGCTAGCAAACAAGGCTTTGTATTTTCATTCATTGTTTAACGATCAGAAACTTTAATGGCTATCGGGCTATACTGCTGTGTCTGTATTCATGTATGTGTATGGAATGTACCTATGTATGAATGTGTGCAGTAAGTGATTTTGTGTGTATGTCAGTAAATGCCAATCCATGATGCTCTTAAGGAAACATTTAATTATGCCGTTTTGCGTTTAAGCTTTGGTAATTTTTTATTGCCATTGATTCTGCTTTGGTTGCTGGCTTGTGAAAGATTTGATTTGGTTAGAAAAAATATTTTATGCAAAATAAAATAAAATAAAATAAAATAAAATAAAATAAAATAAAATAAAATAAAATAAAATAAAATAAAATAAAATAAAATAAAATAAAATAAAATAAAATAAAATAAAATAAAATAAAATAAAACAAAATAAAATAAAATAAAATAAAATAAAATAAAATAAAATAAAATAAAATAAAATAAAATAAAATAAAATAAAATAAAATAAAATAAAATAAAATAAAATAAAATAAAATAAAATAAAATAAAATAAAATAAAATAAAATAAAATAAAATAAAATAAAATAAATAAAATAAAATAAAATAAAATAAAATAAAATAAAATAAAATAAAATAAAATAAAATAAAATAAAATAAAATAAAATAAAATAAAATAAAATAAAAAAAAAAAAAAAAAATAAAATAAAATAAAATAAAATAAAATAAAATAAAATAAAATAAAATAAAATAAAATAAAATAAAATAAAATAAAATAAAATAAAATAAATAAAATAAAATAAAATAAAATAAAATAAAATAAAATAAAATAAAATAAAATAAAATAAAATAAAATAAAATAAAATAAAATAAAATAAAATAAAATAAAATAAAATAAAATAAAATAAAATAAAATAAAATAAAATAAAATAAAATAAAATAAAATAAAATAAAATAAAATAAAATAAAATAAAATAAAATAAATAAAATAAAATAAAATAAAATAAAATAAAATAAAATAAAATAAAATAAAATAAAATAAAATAAAATAAAATAAAATAAAATAAATAAAATAAAATAAAATAAAATAAAATAAAATAAAATAAAATAAAATAAAATAAAATAAAATAAAATAAAATAAAATAAAATAAAATAAAATAAAATAAAATAAAATAAAATAAAATAAAATAAAATAAAATAAAATAAAATAAAATAAAATAAAATAAAATAAAATAAAATAAAATAAAATAAAATAAAATAAAATAAAATAAAATAAAAATAAAATAATATAATATAAAATAAAATAAAATAATATAAAATAAAATAAAATAAAATAAAATAAAATAAAATAAAATAAAATAAAATAAAATAAAATAAAATAAAATAAAATAAAATAAAATAAAATAAAATAAAATAAAATAAAATAAAATAAAACAAAATAAAATAAAATAAAATAAAATAAAATAAAATAAAATAAAATAAAATAAAATAAAATAAAATAAAATAAAATAAAATAAAATAAAATAAAATAAAATAAAATAAAATAAAATAAAATAAAATAAAATAAAATAAAATAAAATAAAATAAAATAAAATAAAATAAAATAAAATAAAATAACATAAAATAAAATAAAATAAAATAAAATAAAATAAAATAAAATAAAATAAAATAAAATAAAATAAAATAAAATAAAATAAAATAAAATAAAATAAAATAAAGTAAAATAAAATAAAATAAAATAAAAAGGAACGAAAATAAAATGATATGGTAAATATAGCTGAAAATGAAGCTTAAAAGTGAAATTATATTTATATGATTTATCAAATAGTGCAAACTTTGGCCCACAATGCACCTTCTATCAGCTGTGAATTTTGATTTAGAGTACACAAGCGTGAGACTACCAAATACAATTCACT
>CAXKVI010000001.1:10717309-10765225 GCA_964058755.1 Campiglossa producta | reverse complement strand
GCCCCGTTGGCTAAGTGAGAAGTGATACATAAATGCTGAGCGTGGCAGATACAAATTGGATGGTAAATAAATAAACACCTTTAACGATAGCAGCAAGTGAAATTGTATTTAGGCACATACATATGATCCTACACATTCTAGTTACAAAACAGCAAATCTGAAGTTACAATGTTCAAATTATACATAAAAAAATTAAATTACAAATTACAAGTTACAATGTTCAAGTTATAAATAAAAAATTAAATTACAAATTACAAGTTACAAATTACATCCTACAAATTACAAGTTGCAAATTACAAGTTACAAGTTACAATTTACAATTTACAATTTACAATTTACAATTTACAAGTTACAAGTTACAAGTTACAAGTTACAAGTTACAAGTTACAAGTTACAAGTTACAAGTTACAAGTTACAAGTTACAAGTTACAAGTTACAAGTTACAAGTTACAAGTTACAAGTTACAAGTTACAAGTTACAAGTTACAAGTTACAAGTTACAAGTTACAAGTTACAAGTTACAAGTTACAAGTTACAAGTTACAAGTTACAAGTTACAAGTTACAAGTTACAAGTTACAAGTTACAAGTTACAAGTTACAAGTTACAAGTTACAAGTTACAAGTTACAAGTTACAAGTTACAAGTTACAAGTTACAAGTTACAAGTTACAAGTTACAAGTTACAAGTTACAAGTTACAAGTTACAAGTTACAAGTTACAAGTTACAAGTTACAAGTTACAAGTTACAAGTTACAAGTTACAAGTTACAAGTTACAAGTTACAAGTTTCAAGTTACAAGTTACAAGTTACAAGTTACAAATTACAAATTACAAGTTACAAATTACAAGTTACAAATTACAAGTTACAAATTACAAGTTACAAATTACAAGTTACAAATTACAAATTACAAGTTACAAAATACAAGTTACAAGTTACAAATTACAAGTTGCCAAATTCAAGTAACAAATTACAAGTTACAAGCTGCACAATACTAGTAACAAATTACAAGTTACAAGTTACAAACTACAAATTAAAAATTACAAACTACAAATTACAGATTAAAAATTTACAAATTACAAAAAATTTAAAATTACAAGTTACAAATTACAAGCTAAAAATTAGGTACAAATTACAGTTTAAAAGTTGCAAATTGCAAATTACAAATTACAAGTTACAAGTTACAAGTTGCCCAATACAAGTAACAAATTACAAGTTACAACTTGCACAATACAAGTAACAAATTACAAGTTACAAGTTACAAACTACAAATTACAAATTACAAATTACAGATTAAAAATTTACAAATTAAAATTTAAAATTACAAGTTACAAATTACAAGCTAAAAATTTGGTACAAATTACAGTTTAAAAGTTGCAAATTGCAAATTACAAATTACAAGTTACAAATTACAAATTACAAGTTACAAGTTGCCAAATACATGTAACAAATTACATGTTACAAGTTGCACAATACAAGTAATAAATTACAAGTTACAAGTCACAAACTACAAATTACAAGTTACAAATTACAAATTACAGTTTCAAATTTACAAATTACAAAAAATTGAAAATTACAAGTTATGAATTACAAGCTAAAAATTAGGTACAAATTACAGTTTAAAAGTTGCTAATTGCAAGTCACTAATTAAAAGTTACAAATTACAAGTTACGAGTGGCAAAATACATGTAATAAATTACAAGTTACAAGTTACCAAATACAACTTACAGTTTAAAAGTTGTTGTTTCCATGTTAGAAATTACAAATTATAGTTACAAATTCACAAATTACAAAGCAGAAATTAGTAATTACAATATAAAATTACAGACTAAAATTTCAAATTACAGTTTAAAAGTTACGAATTACAAATTACAAGTTACAAATTATAAATAATTTCCTTTAAAACTAGTATCCTTCAAATGTCTAAAAACTCGATATGTTATAAGAACTTGTAATACAATAATGTGTCCTTAAAATGTGGAGACAAATATTCAAGGATGCACAGGAGATAAACAGGATAAACACTAGAAATTGATTTTACAATATGGGTATCAAATGAATGGTGCCCATGAGGGCCTGCAAGTAGTGTAAGTTTTATTTCTATATATCAATTCGTTTGGAAGATATCAACCAAAACATGAATAAAATTTACATAGCTGAACTTCTCTGACAGGAATAATTAAATGTTACTCATACGCCGTGTACGATCTATAAAAAGTGCCCATTTATTGCGAAATTTCGAGATATATACAACTAGGAAAACATATTGTTACGCAATCTACTAAACTACTTTTGAAATTTCAATATTCTTTTCTCGTGAACCCTTTTTCAATATGCTGGTAAAGAATCCTCTTGTCCTTATAAAAATTCAAAGTTAGAGATTTGTTACACATTTTTTAATTTTCGCAGCCTTGATGGACTTTTTTGCGAACTAAGTAAAAGCTGCTAGCAAAAAATTTAACTAAAAATCGACACGAGTTGCCGTTATCATGCTATTTATGATAAAACGCACCGATATAGAAGGTATGCATATCAAATTTCGAAACTTAATTTTTTTTCCATATCAACATTTTTGGGACGCTCTAATATATACGCAATACATTATAAGACTTGTCACACGTGGATTCCCAATTACTCATAATAAAAAAAAGTAAGAAAAATAACTTAAAAATTCATTCTAAAACACCTGATTCCTCTTCAGTAAAGCTAAATTTAAGCTCAATGTGATTGATAGCGAAAAGTTTTTGTTTCCAATAAAAGACACATTACCCATGACTACAGTCGAAGTACTTTTGCTTTTTCGGCACATTGTAAAAAGTTTTGTCTAAAGTTTGTGTAAGTGCTTTAAAGTTGCTTAGCTGTTGTCTTTTTGTTCAAGTATTTTTTTTTTTGTAATTTGTCCTAACGCATTACCACACAGGTGCTGGTTATGTGGAAAGTTTAAATTGTTATGGACACTTGTGATAAAAAAAAGTTGCAGACAATTTTTTAAATGCATGCAGAAGCTTATAGTGGAATGAGATAAGTGGTAAGAGTTTGATGTAAGGGAATGCTTTAGAGTTATTTTTAACTTTTAAAATATTCTTTGATTAAATTTGGATTTAGGTACAATTTCCACATAAGCCACTACATACCTATAAAATCTAAATATTTTTGAATGATATTATTTTTCGTTTACCCATCATCAATCATGCTCTTTTGTACAGCAAAATTTTATCCCACTCTTCCTGTTTTAATTTTTGGCATTTTGATGTGATGAATCGTCATGATTTGAATGAAATCATTATTCCCCTCAGCCATGGCCGTTACGTGTGTTGCTTGTGGCATTGTTTGAGTTAGAGTATAAATCTGCCGCTATTTAATAGTAATCCATTTAATAGCAATCGCTCAATCAGTGAATTAATATAGTGTTGAGAATGCTTTCTATTTTTGGCGGTGATTTGCGTTGCTTCATCAAGATTTTCGTATTTTGGTCTTGTAGATAATAATGGTCGCGCGCATTTAACTAATGAACTGCGCGCTTGAATTAATGATTGGGATAATTCTGAGGTCTGGTGCTAAATCTAAGTATATATAGATAAGAAAGATTTTTTTTATCACGATTTTAAGCAAAGTAAATACACTCAGCGAAAAAACCCATTGTAAAATTAAATATGATCGTACTTAAACTTGCAATATCCAACTTTAAACCAGACATCATAGTCATTATGCGACTGAAAGTAGCTATTATTTGATACCCATATTAGCATACCTTGCTCAATATTGAGGAACAAAATTTGATAGGTGGCAACCCTTTAAAACATCCCAAGTGGCAACACCTAAATAAACAGTCTTAGAATCAAGCATACTATATCTCTGCCCAAATGATCCCAAAAAATACCAAAATGATCCCAAAATTACCCTTAAATTACCACAAACTGATCCCAAAATGACCCTGCAATGACACCAAAATGATCCCAAAGTTATCCCAAAAATGATCCCAAAATGAGCACAAAATGGTCCTAAAGGGATCCCGAAATGATCCCAAAATGTATCCAAAATGAGTCCAAAATTATTCCAGAATGACCCAAAAATGGTACCAAAATGATCGCAAATGATCCCAAAAAGTACCTTAAATGAAACGAAAATGAACCAAAAATGACCCCAAAATTATGCCAAAGTGAACTCAAAATTACGCCTAAATGCTCCCATAAAATAATGCAAATATGATCCCAAAATGACCCCAAAATATGTAAATACAATACGGTAAAGTGGTAACTCTGGACGGCAACCCTACTTGAAAATATTTCAGTTGGTTTGTTGCCGAAAATACCTTGCATTTGAGAGCCATATTGGTATATATAATTGAGATAGGTGACAACCCTGTTAACCGCCCCAAGTGGCGACACACAAGTGGATAGTTTTAAAAATCGCATACTATATCTATGCCAAATTTCATCCAAATCTGTCAAGCGTTTCTCGAGATAGTACCGAATATACAAATATACTGCGGTAAGTTGGCAACCCTACCATATTTTCGAGCATTTCTGAAAGGGCTTATGAGTTAAGAAGAATACTGTTAATTGAAGTGAGATCGATTTAATATTCAACTTAAAGTCTTCCTGTCTGCTTAGAACAAATACCAATTTTCGTAGAGAATTCAGCAAAAAAAGCGAACAGCTTGAAGTCTGCATGCCATCATACAATTGACATGATACATAATTTTGCAGTATTTTTTTTTTTTTTTTTTATTAGATATACAAAACTTTATTCATGAACTAATGCACCATATAATTGACACAAAGCATATAATTTGTTTTATTACCATCGCGTGTTATGTATATTATTGTAGTGTTGCATACAAATGGAAGCAAACCATGGTTAGAACAAATCAAAATACATAAGAACATACATATGTATGTATGTAAACATTGGCGGATCCAGGATTTTGGCAAAGGGGTGGGGCTAAATTTTTAATTTTTTTCCAGAATATTTTTGATTCACAGTTTCTCACAACACGCCTTTTAGGGTTGTTTTTCAAAAAAAAAATATATATATGTATACAAATGTAGATACATCATTTCTTGGTATGTGCAATGACAAATTCAAGGTGTCACGTTAATTTTACTATATTTTTTGCGTACTTAATCGACTATATTTTTGTGTAATTTTAACTATATTTATGGGTCATTTTTACTATATATTTTTGTAATTTTTAGTATATTTTTGCTCAATTTTTTGGGTAATTTATACATACTAGAGTTCGCCCAGTGGTTGAAATTCAACCACAAAACCTTATTTTATTTTCCTACCTTTTCTTAAATTTTCCTTTCTTTTCCATATTTTGTATATTTTTGGTTTCTATACATTCCTATTCATTTTGCCTTTTCCTCCCTCTTTACACCATTCAATAATATAGCTTCAATGTTGATAATTATTTATTCTTCTTAGGTCGTCTTCATACGTATTTCTTTCCGTTCCTTTCCTTAGCATTCATTTGCTTTTATTTCCTTTCCTTTCCTCTCCTGTCATCTGAATTTATTTCTTTTGGTTTTCTTTCCTTCTCTTCCCTTTTATTTCCTTTCTTTATCTTCTCCGTTCTTTTCCTTTTCTTTCCTTTTCTCTTCTTTCCTTTTCTTTCCTTTTCTCTTCTTTCATTTCATTTTATTTCCCTTCTTTCTTTTTTTTCTGTTCTTCTCTGTTCTTTTCTTTTATTTTTCTTTCTTTTCGTTTCTTTTATATTCTTACCTGATCCTTCTTTCCATTTCCATTACATTCATTTTTTCCTTTTATTTTCTTTTTCTTCCCTTTCCTTTCGTTTCCGTTGCTTTAGTTTCCTTTCATTTTATTCATTTTTTTTCATTTCATTTCTTTTCTTTTATTTTTTTCTTACCTTTATTTTCTTTCACTTTTTTTCTTAAATTTCCCTTCCCGTCATTCCGTTTCCTTACCTTTCCTTTTCTTACCTTTCCTTTCCTACCGTTTCCTTATTTTCTTTTGTTCCTTTCCGCAACTCCTTTGCTTTTCTTTTTCTTTCATTCATTTCCTTAACTTATTTTTTTTAGCTTTTCATTAATTTTCTTTCCTTTATTTTTCTTTCTTTTTATTTTCATTTATTTTCCATACCTTCTTCCTCGCTACATTTTCTTTCCCTTCTTTTTTTTTCTTCTTTCCTTTCTTTGTCTTTCTCCTTTTGCTTTACCACTGCTTTACCTACATTACATTTCCTTTCTTCCCTTCATTTTTTCTTTTCCATTCCTTTCCTTTCCCTTTGATTTTTGTGTCATATTTTTGGTTCCTTAATTTAACTTACCTTTATTTTCCTTTTATCCGTCCCTTTCCTTTCCTATTATTTTCTTAATTTAATAATTTTATTTATTTCATTTTGTTTAATTTTTATTTATTTTATATTATTCCCTTTCCTTTCATTTCCAACAAATTTTATTTTTTTACTTTCAACCACTTTTCTATTTCTGATTTTATTTTTTTTTAATTTGATCAATTTTCCATTTTATTTTATTTCACTAAGTGTAGCCACAAAGGGCCTTGTGCATGATCTAGCTTATTTGTGCTTTTTTTTTTTCAAAAGCATTTGCTTCTCTGAATCCCCACGCACAGATTTTGTTTTTGTAAACACTGTTTGTACCTAAGCTCAATAAAGTTGACGCGCTGGCTCATGTTATCTTATTGCTGCCAACAAAACAACTCACCCTACTGCAATGAATGCAAACACAACAAAGGAAGTGGTCATACCTACATACACCCATAACAATGAATGCGTATAGCACTTGTAGTGGTGTGATTTTCAAATCATATTATAATTAATTTTTTTTTAATTTTTGGTTTGTTGTCGGCCACCCTGCTCGGCGAGACATGTCGATACATACCAAATTTTATATACCTTAGAATTGTGGTTATTGCAAAAAAGGGAGGAACCAGTTATGTTTGCGCATTTATATATAATATATATAAAAATTGCTGATGTATGCATGTGTGTAGCTTATGGACTCCAAAACTACTCAGCCGATATTCTTCAAATTTTCGGGATAGATTAGTAGGAGCCTGAAGAGTGTTTCTTTAAAGTTTTTTTTTACGGAAGTGGCCCGGGACCGCCCTATTCGGAACTATCGTATAAATGGCTGGATTTCTTTGAAATTTGGTATGTAGGTAGCGTTTTGCTTAGGTTAAAGTATGGTAAGATTTTTCTTCCGGGAAGTGGACCAGGGATTGATCTATTCTAAACAATCGTATTTATGGCTTGATTTGGTTGAAACTTGGTGTGTAAGTAGCTATATGCTTAGACTAAAATATAGGATAAATTTTCTTCCGGAAAGTGGACCCAGGACTGACTTATTTTAAACTATCGTATAGATGTTGGATTTACTTGAAATTTGGTATATAGGCAGAGTTATGCTTAGGTTAAAGTGTGGGATAATTTTTCTTCCAGGAAGTTTACCAGGGCCAGATATATTCTAAACAATCATATTTATGACCCGATAAGCTTGATATTTAGCGTGTAATTTTTACTATATTCATGGGTCATTTTTTACTATATTTTTGTGTAATTTTTACTATATTTCTCTTCAATGTTTACTATATTTATTGAGTAATATTTAGTATATTTTTTGTTCTATTACTTGAAAAAATATGTCATTTTTGGTTCCGAAGAGAAGAGTTTGATCCTGAAAACCACCACCGTGGATCCACCCTTGTATGTAAGTCTAAAAGTACATCGCAAATAACTCTGCTTGCAATTTTTTGGTTCAATTCGCCATCCATTTTCGTTCATATATGTACATACAAGTTGTTTGAACATATTATTATTTTGTTGGATTTTAGAATAATGGTTAAAATAACAGTCAAAAAAAGTTATGTTTGTACTTATTTATGTTTACTAAGCACACTTATTTTATAAAGTGCTCATTCATTTTGCTGTCTGCACATTTTGCAGCTGTCAGATTAAATATTTGTACACATGTTTTTCATAGGTTGTTTCAAGTTAAGAATCCATTAAGTAGATGATTCGAGTAAACTATTGTCGGTGTCGGTTGGGCGGGATGGTGGGTAATCCGTTGGTCTATTTTACTATTATAATAATTATTATTAAAAATATCAAGTGTGGCTCTTCTTCGGTTTTTACAGCTATTCCAAAATATTGCCTCGGATCAAGGAAAGCATTTGCTTTCCACCAATTCATCGAAATTTCATAATTTTCAATACTCAAGTTTTCAAGTAATTCATCATTTTTATAATACCTCTTATATACGCTTACATCTATGTATGAGCATGTTTAATTTTAGCAAACAATTTGTTGCGATCGATTTGAAATGTGTAGGCTTTTCTACATACATACATACATACATATATACTTATGGGCTGGTTTCATGCACGTGCAAATAGAGCAATGTGGGGGCGTACTACGCATGCACGATTACAATTCGCTGTAACACATACATACATACATATACACGTACTAATGTCAGATATGAATATTTACATTTGCGTTTACATGGTAATGACAATCTGCATAATTGATATTTCGACCACAATATTTTCAACGATAAGGTAGTGTAGAAGAAAAGGCGCCAACGTTAATCACTAATGACATAACTGCGACACGCTGCATTGCATTCATCAAAACAATTACATGACATCGAAAATTATTTTGAATTTGAATGAATAAAGAATACACTATTCAATTTTTACTGAAAAAAAAAAAAACTAATTGGTTTGTCAATGTACAGTAGACCGTCTCAAAAATGTATGGAAAAAAATTACTTCCGTGACTTTTGGCCTTAATAAAATTTTTTTTGTGTGCAAAGTTTTATTGTCTAATTTTTAAGTTTTATTGTCTAAAGTTTACAAAAAATTCCATTAAGGCTTCGATAAACACATAATTTTAATATTGTGTCCACATATAAAAGACTGTGCAACATATCTCTACTTTTGAATTTTTATAAGGACAACAGGATTCTTTACAAGGATATTGGAAAACGGTGTTCACCAGATAAGGACATTGGAATTTCAAAAGTAGTTTAATTAAATTGTGTAACAAAGGGTTTCCTAGTAAAAATATTTGTGAATATATTTAAATTTTGCAATTGTAGTGCACTTTCTATAGGTAGTACACGGCGTATAAGTAACATTTCGTTATTCAAGTAAGAAAAGTTCAGATAAATTTTTCGTCATGTTTGAGTTGATATCTCCGAAACAGATTGTGATATCGGAAAAACCCCCAAACTACGTTCGGGCTCCATGAATACCTTTCATTTGATACCCATATTGTTAAATCAATTTTTAGGATATCTCCTGTCCATGGACTCCAAAACTACTCTGTCGATTTTCTCAAAATTTTCAGGATAGATTACTAGCAGCTTGGAGAGTGTTTCTGTAAAGTTTTTTTTAGGGTATTGGAAGCGGGACTACGCTATTCGAACCTATAGAGTAAATGGCTGGATTTACTTGAAATTTGGTATGTAGGTAGCGTTATGCTTAGATTGAAGTATGGGATATTTTTTCTTCGTATTTATAGCTCGATTTGCTTGAAACTGGGTATGTATGTGGGATGCTTAGATTGAAATATGGGATAAATTTTCTTCCAGAAAGTGGACCCAGGGCTGACTTATTCTAAACTATCGCATAAATGGTTGGATTTACTTGAAATTTGGTATGCAGGTATCGTTGTGCCTAGGTTAATGTATGGTACGATTTTTCTTCCGGGAAGTGGACGAGAAACCGATCTGTTCTAAACAATTGTATTTATGACTCGATGTGCTTGATATATGGCGTGTAGCTGGCGTTTCATCTTGATAAAATATGGGATAATATATATATATCTTCCGAGCAGTAGGTCAGAGACCCACCAATTTGTATGAAGTTAGAATTTTGCTTAGTTTAATACATGGAGTAATTTTTATCGGCATATGTTTCCATGATACTGCTTCATTGAAAGCATAGAAAATTCTTTCATAGGTTTCACACCAAGTCCTAAAATTCGCATTTCTTTCATATAAGTTAGCATTGAAATTACAGAAAATGTTCTATATGGAAGTATAAATATATGCATAAATGGACACTGAGAAAGGTTTCCATCAAGCTGGGTAGTGGCCTAAGGTGTTAGACCTTCTAGCATACAAGTCACTACAGTGTTGTGAGTTCGACTCTCACAATGCCGGGAAGAAAAGTCCATGACGAGATGTAATTCCAGTATCATCGAAACATATGTCGGCTTGTCTGGCTCCTGCAGCGAGTGGGTAAATTTTTCTCAAAACACATTTTCACACAATCCCGACAATTGCTTCACAATACCGTCGGTATTTACAGCAATAGACTACAAGTCAAAAACAAACAAACAAAGTTGTATATTCTAAATGAAATTTTTCGGGATGCCTTACAAGTTATGATCCTTTAAGGGATATCCTGAGCATCTGGTACAGGAAAATAAATACCGATTTAATACGCAGTGGAATGCAGTAAGATTTCACTAATCACTTCAACTGCAAGTCGGCACGAGTTGCCGTAATCCGAGTGGCATAAAACATGTTTAGGCAGTTTTTGGTGCATAATGACCAAAATTAGAGGATATGCGTTTAAGTAGTTTTTGGAACAGTCTAATATAAAGTGAATATTATACACACATGCCCAATGCACACATAACTGCTGCCTTATCACTTCGCCGGCATCAATAGTGAGCGGAAATAAAAGACGGCCTCGTATGTGTTTTTTTTTTTTTAATTTCACTGTTATTCTTATTGTATTGGTCAACATATGGAAGTGAATAAGTGGAAGGTGTTTCCTTCAATATTTTTGTTGTTCTTTTGCTTACACTCCTTCCATGTTTTGTATGCATTTTTTTACGATTGCTTTCGTTTTACTACACTCAACGCTTGTAATTATGAAAATTGCAAATCAGAATACATAATTGCATCAAATGTGTCGACGTCGATATGTATGGATAGGCAAAAAAAAAAACAATATTGCCAACAAAGTTGTGCCGCTACACTTCACTGTGGTAATATAAATGCAACATGTCGAATGTGGCTGAAGGCAACTGTTACAAAAACAAAAAGGAAAAAGGTCCTGCGGGAAATTTCGATTAAATGTAAATACTTTAAAAAAGAAATAAAAGCGAGAGAGAAAAAGGTAGAGGAAAGGAAACTTAAGTGTCAGAGCAAATATGGAGAAAGATAAAGAACCAAATGAGGGAAAGAGAAGTAGAAAAAGGAATGGCAAAAAAAAAACAGTAGACGAAATTAAAAGAAGTTATTTTATATGTACATATATACTTAAGTACCCACTTTTTTTTGAAATTTTTCGGAATGCGTTACAAATTTTCGTACTTTAAGGGATATTCTGAGCATCTGGTATAGTAAAAGAAATACCCATTTACTACGCAATGGAATGCGAAAGATGAGGAAAAAAAGAAAAAAGGGAAAAAAAGGAAAAAAAAAGGAAAAAAAGGAAAAAAAGGAAAAAAGGAAAGAAAATGGAAAAAAAAGGAAAAAAAGAAAAAAGGAAAAAAAGGGAAAAGGAAAAAAGAAAAAAGGAAAAAATTGAAAAAGGGAAAAAAGGGGAAAAAGGGGAAAAACGGAAAAAAGGGGAAAAAAGGGGAAAAAAGGGAAAAAGGAAATAAGAAAAAAGGAAAAAAGTGGAGGAAAAATAAAAACAAGGAAGTAATTTCAATTCTTTCTTCTTTTCTGTCAGTGCATTTCCTTCAGGGTAAGCTAGCATACAATGAAATAAACATGAACAGTAGCTACTGTAGCTGCAGCTACATCAGCAATAACAACTGTAATAAAATTTATTACGATTCCGGCAAAAGTTTATTTCATCACAAGACCACCAACAACAGAGTTCAGCATACAGCCCAAAGCACTCAGCGATAAAATGATTATAAAGTAACTTCTACGGGTATATGTGTGTGTGTGTGAGGTAAATGCATGATTGCACATACATATATGTATATGTAATAATATTCATCAACCAGTAGTAATATAGTGGGTAATCTAATCCACATACAATTGGATGCCAGGACAGTAATTGCAAACGAATGGGCAGCAAAAAAAAAAAAGTTCACTGGAAGCAAACTTTAAATTTACACAAATTTTGGTTACGGTGCTTTTAGTGTAAATGTGTGTCTACCCTGCAGTGAAACAGAAAAGTAAGCTGAAAAACTGACAACTAGAGTTTATTGAGTGTTTTCCAGCCACTCTGAAAAACATTAGAAACACAACAAATGAAGGCTGCTTTATAGTTATTCATTATTTCTTTAAAAATCTAGTGGGCGATGTTGAAATTTTATTTTTCTTTTTTTTTTTAAAGGTAGTTATGTTTTACAACTTGGACCAGTTTTGGAATGGGACTTCTTGTTTCGTAAATAGTTTTTAATCAGTTAAGCATTAAAGAACTCTTCGCTAACGAAAAAACTTTCCTGCATGGATATTTGTGCATATTTATATTCATTCACCTGCATGTAAGTGGATAGTTAAAAGTTGTAGCTCTACTAAAATTATTATTTCGTAAAATTTATATATTCTGAATTTTTGTTGAACAACTCATTTTCAACTTCGTCGTCATTCGACGAAACTAGCCAGTTTTACATTAAAAATGCGGAATTATGCACTACGCAAAATTCTAACACTCTACTTTGCCAGGAATTTTAAAATTTCATGATTGCATCGTCGTGGTGCAAGGGGTTTCAGAAACGAGTTATAGTTTTTAATTTTATTCAGTGGAAAAATAAGTTTTGAGTGAGAGATAATTTAAATTTTCTAGGAAATAAATTAACTGGATTTCAGTTTCAATTAGATTAGAGTTCCATATACGAAAAATTTTAGGTTGAAAAGAGGAGTTCATTAAGGCATGTCTGTCCGTCTGTCTGTGTACACGATAACTTTTATTTTATTTTATTTTTTTATTTTATTTTAATTTATTTTATTTTTTTTCTTTTATTTTATTTTATTTTATTTTATTAAAAATGTGTTTTTTGAGAAAAATTTACCTACGCGCTGCAGGAACCAGACAAGCCGACATATGTTTCGATGATACTGGAGTTACATCTCTTCAAGGACTTTTCTTCCCGGCATTGTGAGAGTCGAACTCACAACACTGTAGTGACTTGTATGCTAGAAGGTCTAGCACCTTAGGCCACTACCCAGCTTGAAGGTAAACCCTTCTCAGTGTCCATTTATGCATATATTTATACTTCCATATAGAACATTTCTTTAATTTCAATGCTAACTTATATGAAAGATTTGCGAATTTTTAGGACTTAATTAAGTATGAAAATTCTTTCATAGGTTTCACACCAAGTCCTAAAAATTCGCAAATCTTTCATATAAGTTAGCATTGAAATTAAAGAAATGTTCTATATGGAAGTATAAATATATGCATAAATGGACACTGAGAAGGGTTTACCTTCAAGCTGGGTAGTGGCCTAAGGTGCTAGACCTTCTAGCATACAAGTCACTACAGTGTTGTGAGTTCGACTCTCACAATGCCGGGAAGAAAAGTCCTTGAAGAGATGTAACTCCAGTATCATCGAAACATATGTCGGCTTGTCTGGTTCCTGCAGCGCGTAGGTAAATTTTTCTCAAAAAACACATTTTCATACAATCCCGAAAATTGCATGTAAATACCGTCGGTATTTACAGCAATAGACTACAAGTCAAAAAAGCAACAAAGGATTTTATTTTATTTTATTTTATTTTATTTTATTTTATTTTATTTTATTTTATTTTATTTTATTTTATTTTATTTTATTTTATTTTATTTTATTTTATTTTATTTTATTTTATTTTATTTTATTTTATTTTATTTTATTTTATTTTATTTTATTTTATTTTATTTTATTTTATTTTATTTTATTTTATTTTATTTTATGTTATTTCCCCCCGTTCTCTTCTTTGCGTTTTCACTATCCTCTTCTTTCTTCGATTTTTCTTACTTCTCACTAATTACCGAGTTGGGTGCAACTCTAACTTATAACTAAGTGCTACAGATCTGTAAAACACTAAAAAAACTTTTCTAACACAGATACACACAAATAAACAGGACATAAAACTTACATTGTTCACCAGTTTAGGATTACTTCACTTTACACTAACTAATGATAGCGCGCTTGATGAATGTTGTGCACTGAGCTTAGTTCATTTTTTGCGATCCATCACTTTGATATCGCTTTCATTTGACTTAATGTGGCAGCTTTAGCATCAGCGGAAAAAAATTGAAAATAAAAATGTCACGCATTGTCGAGCAAAGTGAATTCTATGCAACTACAAAAAAAAAAAAAAACTTACGCGTTAGGGTTCATAGGATAAAATATGTTTACTCGGTGGAAGTGAATAGCTATCGATAACTTTGACTTTGATGCATATCGATAGTAGTGATGGATGCTATCGATATTTCGCCATTTTCAAGGGAAACTTCTTTGCTAGTGAAATAAAATATGCGCCGACTAAAATCAACTTTTTAACAAAAATGTAATTTAACTCCGATCTATCATCAAAATATCAAGCACTTACACCATCGGTATGATGTGTGTGTAAACAGGCTTTTTTGAGATAATGCTCTTGTATTATTCGCTTTCAAGAAGATAAGGCATATTTAACCAATAATATCAATAACCATTAAATATCGATATATCATAACAAAAGGAAACCATCTATAGATATATCGTTCCACCTCTATTGCTCGGCGATTACTTTAGCCAGTCACTTTTTCCTGCGCTTCTTTCAACGCAAAAAACCATCTAATCTCGAGAAGTTGCTTTTGATTATAGCTAAGCTTTCACCATTTAGAATTTTTTTTCGCTTTTCATTCGCTTGAATTAATGCGTTTGGTCAATGCAATTCTTTAGCTAGCAAAAATTTCCAGCTCAACTGTAATTTTGTTGTGGCACGCGCTTGCAATTGAAAATGGAATTTACTTTTGCAGTGAGTCAGCAAATATTAATCTTCTTCCTTTTGAACATTTTTCTTAGAAAGCCTTTCCATTTTAGAGTTTTCTTTTTCAGGGAACGAATTCAACTTAGATATTTGAGGATTCAATTTTTTTGTATTAAATTATCTGAAAAAATGTCTAACGAATTTGGTGCCAAATTTTAACAGTATATTCCTAGTTTCGGCCCTCTCAACATAGGATATATTTTTTTTTGCTAGATGACGCTGGCGTCGCTATATTTACAAAATCCATTTTTGTTTGATTTTAAAACTATTTACGTTCCCTGCTTTTTATTTAATAAGCCACCATTTCGTCTTTTATGCTTGGCTGAAATAGTTATGGGCATTAATGCATTTTACGCTGCCAAATAAAAATTCTTTTAAAGTGAGATATTGTATTTTTATAATGATAGAGTGAAAGCAAGAGCTCGGTGCCGTAATATTTTTTACAACTTTACTTCATTGATTTTATTTTTCAGTATGGCCTACAAAAAAGATAGATAGTTCTTCCATTCGACCATTAGATTGTTGGGGACTGAGCTAATTTTCAAACATCTCTTGCCTCGTACCAACAAATATATCTGTGGTCACAAACCATATAGGCCTAACTTTAGTTAGGTCGAAATTGAGATACTGATGCCAGCTTGTTCAGCGTCGTCAAATCTACGATCTATCCACTTTTTATACCCAGCGTACTAGTACTAGTACAAGAGTATTATAATTTTATTCACATAACGGTACTAAGTAACGGCACAAAATAATCGAGATAGATATGGAGTTCCATATATGAAAGTTCTTAGGTTAAAAGGAGGAGTCGATTACGGCATGTCCGCCCTCCGTCCGTGTACACGATAACTTGAGTAAAAATAATTATAAGATATCTAATAACTTTAAACGAGCTAAACTTATTATATTTGTATATTTGTATATTTGTATATTTGTTTATTTGTATATTTGTATATATGTATATTTGTATATTTGTATTTTTGTATTTTTGTATATTTGTATATTTGTATATTTGTATATTTGTATATTTGTATATTTGTATATTTGTATATTTGTATATATGTATATTTGTATATTTGTATATTTGTATATATGTATATTTGTATATTTGTATTTTTGTATTTTTGTATATTTGTATATTTGTAGGTCCGGTACTATCTCGAGAACCGCTTGATCGATTTGAATGCAATTTGGCATATAGATAGTATGATTGATTTTAAGGCTATCCACTTGGGGGTTGCCACTTGGGCGGTGTACAGGGTTACCACCTATCTCAATTTTTTTAAATTATGGAGCTCGATATGCCAATAAGGGTATCAAATGAAAGGTATTTTCCCCGACATATCAACTTAAATATTTTCAAGTAGGGTTGCCGCCCAGGGTTACCATTTTACCGTATTGTAGTTGTATTGTATATTTGGGGTCATTTTCGGATAATTTTGGAATCATTTTGGGATAATTTTTTGATCATTTTGGGAACATTTGATGGTCTTTTTGGGTCGTTTTGGGATTATTCTAGGATAACTTTGGGATCATTTTTGGATAATTCGACGCAGAAAGCTGAAGTGTGTTAGTCTTCGACGGAGAGAACGAACCGTGTTAGTCTTCCACGCTAACTGAACCGTATTAGTCTTCGTTGGGAGCGACGATATATCTAAGTTTAAATTAAATATTATTTTTTTTTGCCTCAAATTTGAAATCGCCCCACTGATACTAAACCAGTTTGAAAAACAAGAAAAACAGAAAATTATTTGTATAACAAATTAAACACAACAAATTCAAAAGTTTCAAGTAGCAGTATTTGCGTTAGTCAGTAGAGATGGTTAATTCCTTTATTTTCGTGGATTTCTAAAATATTTCTTTCGTTTAGTTTCTTCGCATTTAGTAAGAAAGAAATAATTGATGGTAGATCTGGTGTTGACAAATTTGTTTCTGTCGCATTTATTTTGTTTATTTAGGCTACATATGTACATATGTATGTACGTATGGACTTGTTGTTGATATTTGCACACATGTTTGTATACAAAATTTTATAATATTTCTGTTAACTTACTTATGTACATACAGACATACTTATAAAAATTTATGTCAAATACCGTCTTGTTCATGCTTCTAATATTTGATGTATTTCAATAGATCATCCCAAAGGTCTTTTGTAGTGCTATTCTGAATCAGTCTTTGACGTGACACGTTTCATGTGGATGGATTTTTGAAAAATAAAACAAAAAATGCGACAACAACTATATAAATGTTATGTCTTACAGTAACATCACCAGCTCTGTAGTGAAAGCAAGCAAAGCTAGAACAGATTGGCCCGTAGTCATATTTAGTCGAATTAGAATAGAGTTTAATCTACTTTAACGTGGTTCTAACATAAACATCGTTCTAAAAAAAAAATGCCATTTTATCATTTTAATAAAGCGTGTGTCTAAATAAAGGTGTGTGTCTATGGTTGTGTGGGTTACAGTTCATGAGTTTTCCCTCTGCCGGTTATTAGCACAAATGTGCAATGGTTTGTGACTCAGATATGCTATGTGAGCTGGCACAGGGTGAACCTGCCAAAGTTAAAATTTAAATTTATTTCCTTTTTTATGAGGGGTCCCTGTTAAATTTCTTTTCAGCTAATATGTTTGTTTTGCATGACTATGATTGACCAAAATTTTTAATTTCTTTTTAAGTTTAGTGAAGATATTAACTAATACGCGTGAATTTGGATTATTAAAATGAAACAAATTTGAAAGTTTTTATCCCTTCTATATTTGCACCGGTACTATCTCGAGAACATCTTAACCGATTTGGATGAAATTTGGCATGGAGATAGTATGTTTGATTCTAAGACTATCCACTTGAGTGTTGCCACTTGGAGAGTATTACAGGGTTACCACCTTTCCCATTGTTTTCAACCAAAATATTATAAAGCAGGGCTGTCACCTAGGGTTGCCTCCTTATCGCAGTATATCCGGTATTATCTCGAGAACCGCTTAACCGATTTGGATGTAATTTGGCATAGAGATAGTATGCGATTTATAAGACTGTCCACTTAGGTCTTGCCACTTGGGGCGGTTTAAAGGGCTGCCACATATCTCAATTTTTTTTAAATAATGTAGAAGAAATAATGTAAAGAAAGACATGCCAATATGGGCATCAAATGAAAGGTATTTTCGGCGATATACCAACTAAAATATTTTTAATTGGGGTTGCCAATGGGGTTACCATTTTACCGCATTGTATTTGTATATTTCTGGATTATATTTAGGATCATTTTGGAATCATTTAGGGGTACTTTTAGTATAATTCTGGGGCATTTTTGGGATCATTTTGAGTTCAATTTCGAATTATTTTCGGATAATTTTGGGGTAAATTTTGGTTCATTTTTAGATCATTTAAGGTTCTTTTTGGAGTCATTTAGGGATAATTTTGGGATCACTTTAGGGTCATTTTGAGATAATTTACGGAAATTTTGGAATCATTTTGGCGTCATTTTGGGATAATTTTTGGGATAATTTTATGGTCACTTTCATTTTTGGGTCGGTTTGGGGTCATTTTTTACTGCTGAGATAGTACCCTGCAGCGAAAGCAACTAGTTGAGAACTACTTTACAACTAGATGGTGCACCGGGCCCAACTAGTCAGTGTTTTGACTTTTTTCCATATAAGCAACTGGTATTTTTTACGTGTTGATGTCCTACGAAATGTCAATTGTCAGATTTCGACCAGAACATACCAGTCATCTACTAGTCTTGATATACTAGAATTATACTAGTTGTAAAATACCAATTGCATACTAGTTCAATCTGGACTAGTATGATTTCCATAAAATTAACTAGTCCCCATACTCGCCCAAAAAGGACTAGTATGAAATATACTAGTCCCATACTAGTCAAAAAAGCATTGAACCTGGATTAGTATGATTTCAACCAGAATTTTTATGACTTACCTTTTATTTTATCATTTGCCCTTATTTTCATGTTTATTCTTAAGAAAACAGCGACTATTTGTATTTACCCTATCACGAAAAAGCATCTGTGAATTATAAGAGAAAAAAGAAGCAAACGAATGAATTTTGTATTTTTTAACTGGTATGAATTCAGCCAGAAAATTCTAGTTGTATACTAGTATTTTTCTGACTAGTTGAGGTTTCGCTGCAGGGTATGCTCGATTTTAAGACTGTCCAATTGGGTGTTGCCACTTAGGGTGGTTTACAGGGTTAAGACCTATCAATATTGAGCAAATAAAATAATTTTTAAAACTTTTTTTCGTTTCAGGTAAATATCGATTCATGCAAGTTAGAGGGCTGTGTGAGTACAATTTTTGTATTTTAAATAAATTATGTTATAAATTATGAATAAATTTTGCATTTTTTTTCTGTCCCACACTAGTATAGATATACACATACATATTTAGCTAATAGTATTTATTTAATTTTCTTTGATAAATTTGACTTATATCAGCTGGCTGTCGGGCAAGCATTCGCCAACTGTTTGTCTTAGATGAATAATTCAGTTTCATTATAAAACAAGCAAATATTGTTTGTTTTGGAAAATATTTACTTTGCGACAAAGAAAACATGAACAAATTCGAAAGAAAAGTTAAATATTTGGTAAATGTCATATTTTTGTTGTTCATTCGCATGTTTTGTTTTTCTCTCCTCAACAAATTTATTTATTTAATCTTGCTTTGACATCTTTTGCGTGCAAAATTTTAAGACAACAATTTTTTTGGCCTGTAAGTATTTTTGCACATGGAAAGTTTTGAAATTTTTGTTTGATGCGCATTCTCCCACCACAAATACTATTTTGCATCACCAAATGGTTAGAACTGATAACGAAAGCAAGATTCACACAGTTTTTTCAATAAGATTATTTTCAAGACAAAAAATTTCAAATAAATTTGTTAGAAATAGTTTGAAAATTTTTGCTAGTTTTGCAACTTTCACTACAAAAAAACTTCAACCACATTTCTCTGTGGCTTACATGCGAATAATTGTTTAAGTTTAGAATTTATGCTTTCACTGAGTTGTTGAAGAGAAAGTTTCGGAATAGTTAAACCGCTTTTCGCTATTTTACTCAGTGAAAAGTTTTTGCAACAAATGGGGTGGAAAAAACATGAAGCACATTTACTTATTGAAAAAAACCTGATTTTTAAGAAGATCAAAAACTTAATGAATGAATGAAGTTGAGGTTGAAATTTTGCTTTGTGCAACATTTCATCAGCAGACTTTTTGCAAAAGAAGAAAGCAAAAAGAGAGATCAATTTTAATTGAAAGTTTTGTTTTGCAAATTCTTTTTATATTAGTTTTGTGGTAAATGAGCAGAAACAGCAAAAGTTGAGCTAACTGAATTCTGGACTCTTTTTTTCACAAGAAACACACGAAAATGAAACAGAAAACTGTTCAAATGTCCATTGGAATTATTTATTTCACAAACAAAACGGTTTTCATATAAATTCGCGCACAAAACATTCAACATAAAAATGTAAACAAATAATGTTCACATAAAATAGAGGAGAAACCCAAGTTCCAAAAATTATAAAAAAAATACAAACTTTTTTATTTTTTTTTTAGAGTCAAGTTTGTATTTTCATTATTTTTTCGTTATTTTTTTAACATATCTTTCCCGCTTATACCAATATGATAAAATACAAACTTTTTATATTGTTGTTTTTACAGTCAAGTTTGTATTTTCATTATTTTTTAAACATATATTGTCCACTTGCACCAACTTGCACAATAAATAGAAAAAATACAAGAAAAAACAGAGAAATGAAAATGTTAAGAAAAAATCTTCACATAAAATAGAGAAGAAACGTCCGTGACAAAAAATATAAAAAAACAAACTTTTTCATTTGTTTTTTACAGTCAAGTTTGTATTTTCATTATTTTTTCGTTATTTTTTTAACATATCTTTCCCGCTTACACCAATATGATAAACCGTTTATTTCGCACAATAAATACAAAATATACAAGAAAAAATCAAAGAAAATACGTAGTGTTATAAATCTATAAGGCGTTTTAGAAAAAAAAAATCTGAAAATGTTAACAAAAAATTTCACATAAAATAGAGGAGAAAAGTCCAAGTTCCAAAAAAATATAAAAAAATACAAACTTTTTTATTTGTTTTTTTTTTTACAGTCAAGTTTGTATTTTCATTATTTTTTAAACATATCTTGTCCGCTTACACCAATATTATAAACCGTTTCTTTCGCATAATAAATAGGAAAAAATGCAAGGAAAAATCAGAGAAAATACGTAAATGTTAACAAGAAAATGTTCACATAAAATAGAGAAGAAACGTCCAAGTTCCAAAAAATATAAAAAATACAAACTTTTTTATTTGTTTTTTTACAGTCAAGTTTGTATTTTCATTATTTTTTCATTATTTTTATTAACATAGCTTGCCCGCTTACACTAATATGATAAACCGTTTACTTCGCACAATAAATAGAAAAAAATGCAAGGAAAAATCAGAAAAAATACGTAGTGTCATACAAAATACAAACTTTTTTATTTGTTTTTTTTTTTTACAGTCAAGTTTGTATTTTCATTTTTTTCATTTTTTTTTTAAATAGCTTGCCCGCTTGCACCAATATGATAGACCTTTTATTTCGCACAATAAATAGAAAAAACACAAGAAAAAATCAGACAAAATACGTAGTGTCCTATAGCTGTAAGGTGTTTTTGAAAAATAAAAATCACGCCCAAGTGCCAAAAAATATAAAAAACAAAATCTTTCATTTGTATTTGTATTTTCATTATTTTTTCGTTGTTTTTTTAACATAGCTTGCACCAATATGATAGACCTTTTATTTCGCACAATAAATAGAAAAAATACAAGAAAAATACAGAAAAAATACGTAGTGTCCTATAGCTGTAAGGCGTTTTTGAAAAAAAAGATGAGCTCCACTCAGCCACTGATATACTTTACCTACACGCAAAAAAATGTTGGTGCAAAAACAGCACTTTAAGGTGCTGTATATATAAACTAAATAAAATAAGTGTTATTTTAACACCAAAAAGCAGTCTAAGAAAAAAAAAATTAAAAAAAAAAACCGCGTGTAGCCAGAGCACGTGAAAGCAGTTAACTTCCTAAATTCAGAAATAACGAAATATGAATAAGGTGTATTCGAGAATGTTTTAGATTCACAATTTCTTACTTACGGGAAGTGGACTAGGCAACCGTTCAATTCGAAAAAACTTATACATAGTGCGTTTTCCTTCAAATTCGGTGGGCTATGTATTATGCCTAAATTAACAGGGGCCAATACGAATGGGATATAAAGGTAGAGGGGCGTGGTAGAAGCAAAGAGGGGAATGCAGAGAAAAAGGGAGAGAGAGATGGAAGAAATATAGAGTTGTAAATTGCGGTTAGGTAGCAACCCTGCGTGAAATTAACATATTTGGAATACGACCGAAAAAACCTTTCATTTGATGCCCATATTGGCATATCTTGCTCTATATTTAAAAAAATATTGGGATAGGTGGCAAACCTGTAAACCGCCGTAAGTGGCAACACCCATTAATTCCGCTCAGCCTAACTATTACAATTTATGCGATGTTTGCTATATCCTAGAATTTCACATCGTGGTGAAAGTCGCCTACGCCTGAAAGTCGGCTACAATCTCTATTTCCGTTGCATATTTTCCGTTGCATCATCAGCCATTTTCTCAAATTTTACCCTCAATCAAAACTTCATATCTAGGCGGCGATAGAGAGGAGAAGTTGACTTCGAAAACTATTTACACCACACTTACTCACGATACTTCACCACACTTGCCATATTGCGACGTACCGCTTTCAATGATTTGCACCATTTTAGTGTAGCAAAAGAACGTTGACACCAAAATAGTGTTAGTTTTATTGCAAAAAAGTGTAGACTTTGCACTATTTTTTTTTGCGTATAGTAACTACTAGAAAATGCTGGTAAAAGAGCTAAAACCATGTTGGTATTATCTCAAAATAAAATTTAAGAAAAGAAAAAAGTGAAAGTTTCAAGTTAAGCTAAGATCCCTGATTTCAGTTAAAGCGAAACTTTTAAAACTTTTTCCTGTAATATAACAAAAATTTACTTTGGATTTTTTTTATCTGATGCCACAAATGTATTGTTAGCATCGTGCATGGAAATTTTTCGAAATGACTTTTTGTGTCATTGCTTTTTTTACCTTTTTAACTTACACACTAAAAACGCATTTAAATATTGGATTTCTGCCAAAAACCGAAAAAACGAAATGAACAATTCGCAACAATTAAAAAATATTCCATTCTCATCGAAATTAATAAACCGCAAACTATTTTAATTGCATTTTCAAATATATTGAAACACTTCTGTATGTGCATACGTATATCCATGTTATATGTATATCTGCAGAAATGTGGACATTAGAGTGTTCAAAAAAAAGGAAAATTTTATAAATTGGGTAACCTACTCAAAAATATGAGACGTTAATTTTAAAGTCGGTACTGCCGCATCGCACTTTTTCTTAACAATCACCCAAGTTAAAAAGTTAAAAGGTCTAAAACAGATCCCGGCAGAATTGGAAGTACGTATTTTCTGAATATCTCGTCTACAGCGCCATTCAGCGGGTTAATTTGTTATGACAGAATTGTTCATTATATACCAAACATTCTTGCCAAAATTAACAGAATCCGACCATAAATACAAAGTTTGCAAATATAACGACCCCAGCGTCATCTAGCGGGGAAAATATAACCTATGTTAAGAGGAAGTATCTAAGAAATAAACTGTAAAACCTTTTAATCATAAACGAGATCAGTCCCCAAAAGAGTAAACTAGCTACTGTGTAAACTAACAATGATTGACCTCCGGAAGTTAAAATTATGTTTAAATTACGATCTGTAATTTTTACAGTTTTTTTTTTTTCATTTCATTTAGTAGTATTTTTTTCTTTTATTTCGCTCAGTCTAGTGTATATCCACACACACGTGATTTGCAAAATCGCATTATATTGAATATAATTACATTTATCAACTTCAAACTCAAATTGAATTTTCAGATCTAATTTTTTTTCGCACTTTTTTTCGTGAGTTTTAGTTATCAGTTGAAGGATAAATCTGAAATTTTTTGTATAAGATATCGTCGCTCGCTTGCCAGAAGCACGTATCTGCCAAAATTAAAGATTTGGGAAGTCGTATTTGAAAGTTTATTTTTAACATATTCGCATTATACTCTTTCCTCTGATATAGGTTTTAGATTACTATTCCTTCAATTCCTCGAGGTTCGGTACATTCTTCTTTTGAAAATTTCCAATGTAAATTTTTTAAAATTTTCGTTGAGACAGAAACACGAATATGTAGCAAAATTTTTATGTATTCGCCAAGGTGTATGTGGTTCAGTGCAAGCCATACCTTTTTCTGGCTCAACGAAAATTTTAAAAAATTTAGAAATTCAATTTTTAAACATTTTCGTTCCGCCAGAAACATGAATGTGTAGCACATTCGCTTTTCTAGCACAATTTTCAGAGATTGAACTACACATCAATGGAAATGGCATTGCAAATTTTCGGGGGTTCCTTGTACTTTGGAAATCCAGGATTTTAGTGAATCGTAGAGAAACGAGAGATTAGTCACATGAACATATTAACTCAAAACTGGAAAATTTTCACATGCATGCCTTTGGCAAGCGAGCGACGATATGTAGTTCGAAAAACTATATTACGAGTATTTAAGGCATTTTTCCTAAGAAACCCTAGGCATATGATAGATTTCAAGTCAGCGATTTTTTCTATCTAGGTAGCATTTTTTCCAAAAGTGACCCACCTGTGGGAAGAGCACTATTGAAAGCTACCCGAAGTGTGTATCGGGAAGTTTTTGGGGATGTGGAGCCTTTTCTGACACCATTTTTAATCTTTTGAGGGCGATTTCGTACATTTTTTTTACAAAACTTTTTCCGAAAATCCACCAAATTTGGCTTTCTTATAATTCAATTTTAAGTACCTGGTTGACCGAGCTTGCTCAGTGCTATCAATTTTGCCTGAACTTTACTTACCCAAAATGATCCCAAAATGACCCAAAAATAATCCCAAAAAGATCCCAAAAAGACCCTTAAATGTTCCCAAAATGATACGAAATTGAACCCAATGACCCTAAAATGATCCCAAAATGATCCAAAAATGATTCCCAAATGACTCCTAAAACACACTAAAATGATCCCAAAATTATCCAAAAACGTCCCAAAAATTATCCAAAAATAATCCCAAAACGACCCCAAAATGTCCCTCAAATATTCCCAAAACGACCCAAAAAGTATCCCAAAATGATCCAAAAATTATCCAAAAATTATCCAAAAATTATCCAAAAATTATCCCAAAATGACTCCAAAATGATCCAAAAATTACCCCAAAATTGTCCCAAATTAATCCAAAATTGAACCCAAAATGATCTCAAAATAACCCCAAAATTATTCCAAAGTGGCCCCTAAATGATCTCGAAATGATCCTAAGATAATCCAAATATGATCCCAAAGATATAAAATACAAATACAATACGGTAAAATTTTAACCCTGGGCGGCTACCCTACTTAAAAATATTTTAGCTGGTATGTTGGCGAAAATACCTTTCATTTGATACCCATATTGGCATATATAAAGCCATAATTTAAAAAAATTCAGATAGGTGGCAACCCTCAATTGGATATTCTTAGATTAAACCATACTATCCATATTCAATATTTCATACAAATCGCTTAAGCGGTTTCCCAGATAGTCTGGATATACAAATATACAAGTTTAGCTCGTTTAAAGTTTTAAGATTTGATTTAATTTCAATTTGCAATATTACCGATTTTCGAAAAAAAGCGATCTTCAACCAAAATTTTGAAGTTTTTTCTCAGAGTTTATTAAATTATGGTTGCCTTTTTTTTGAACTTTCATTGCACACTTTTTAAACTTTCAAATACTCAACTTTCCTCAACTTTCACTAAACCGAGAACGCATTTTTCAAAGTGCATTCAATTCGAATGAGACTAATATGCAAAACCCAATAAAATGCCAATATAAAACCAAAGTTACCTACATTCATTTATACTAACTAAAGTCGCAATCGAATTGCCAACAATCAATTCACAATGCAAAACTTTCAATCCCATGTACAGGAAATCGAATACATACATATATTCCTTGACCAGAACGTCAAGGATGAACACCCTCAACCACAACGTCAGCTAAGTGCTTATATACCACGATGGCGCAAACTGTTTTTGAGTGTTTGAAAACAAGTTTCCACAACAATCAAAGCACTTTACACGCAATCAATCGTAGGATTAAGTGATTCAGCGTAAAATATACAAAAGCCTTCTTTATTGGTTGAGAAAGCTATGCATGTATGTAAGTATGTGTGTATGCAGGTAGAAGGGTGAATACGTTCAGCTACGAATAATTTGCACAAACGTACATATATACACCTGTATAAATATTTAAGTATTGATGTAGAATAGTCGTTACGAGTTTGCATACAAGAGCAAGGTACACTTTTAGTTGAAGCGTGAGAAAAACTTTGAATTGATTTTATAAATAGGTATTTATTGATGTGTTGATTGTAGGAAAAATCTAACTATCTTAATGAATATCAAAATAGTGATGATGTAAAACGATAATAAAATAATACTCTTTGGTTGTTGTTGTCACGCTTTAGGCATGTTCACCATATTGTACAAGCCTCAAATTTTCCCGCAGGGTATTTATAATATTTATTCATCGCGTGGTCAATGTTCTATGAGTTTTGCTCTCCTTCTAAGCAAGGTATTGTCTGTGGCTATTATTAAGGCTTGGTTGGACTTAGTCGTTGCCACCGTTTGACTAATTGGCACTTGCGTGTTGTTCGTCGTAGTTAGTTGTTGAGTTGTTTGGCTGGTTGGTTGGCTAGTTGAATCTTTAAGTAGCGTGCTGCTTCTAATTGTTGTTTTTTTTTTTCTAAAAAAATACGATTGGTTTGCTGGTGGTTAATATTCGGTGGGACTAAGTTTTCTATATTTTTTTTTTCAAATTTCTAATTTGATTGACTTAATTTTGTTCGTGTTTTATTTATAAACTAGACTACATTTTTCTATGTGAATAGCTAACGCAGTATTTTCTCCCATAGAAGCTAAACCAATAGGCTGTTGGTTCAAGAGAAAAAATTCCATAAGAATAGGGAAACAAAAAATATTTCAGTAAAAGGCAGACACATCTTTTTTTTTCTTTGTCAAAGTTGGAATTCAACCACAAAACCTTTTTCCCTACGTTTTTGAAGTTCAGTTTCTTTCATTTTTTTTGCTTCTTTTTGAATTTTTCTTCCCTTCGCCTTTTCCTTTCTCTTTATACCATTCAGTAAAACAGTTTAAATGTTTATAATTATTTATTTTAAGGCGTTTTTATTCGTATTTCTTTCCTTTCCTTTCTTTTTTGCCCCTTTCTTTTCCTTTCCTCTCCTTTCATCTGGTTTCCTCTTCCTTTCCTTCCCTTTGCTTTCTCTCATTTCTTTTCATTTCTTTTCGTTTCCTTTCCTTTTCTCTCTTTTCAATTCTTTTTGTTTCCTTTCTTTTCTTTTCTTTTCTTTTCTTTTCTTTTCTTTTCTTTTCTTTTCTTTTCTTTTCTTTTCTTTTCTTTTCTTTTCTTTTCTTTTCTTTTCTTTTCTTTTCTTTTCTTTTCTTTTCTTTTCTTTTCTTTTCTTTTCTTTTCCTCTCTTTTCCTTTCTTTTACTTTTTTTCCTTTCTTTTATTTTCTTACCTTTCCTTGCCTTGCATTTGGTTTCTTTTCATATCCTTTGCTTAAGTTTCGTTTCGATTCCCTTCGTTTCCTTTTATTTATTTCTTTCCTTTTCTTTGTTCCCTTACCTTTATTTACCATTACATTCCTTTTTACTTTCCTATCTTTTCCTTTCCTTACCTTTCCTTGCGTTTGCTTACTTTCTTTCTTTTCGTTTTCGTAACTTCTTTAGTTTTACATCTTTTCTATTCATTTCCTTTAATTTTTTCTCCCTTTCCATTCCCTTCGTTTCCTTATTTTTCTTTCCTTTTATCTTCATCTATTTTCCATCCCTTCCTCTTCCCTACCTTTTCTTTCCTTTATTTTATTTTCTTCCCTTGCTTTGTCTTTCTCTATTTTCCTTTCTTTTCCACTCCTTTACTTTCTTTACCTTTCCTTTCTTTTCCTTTCTTTTCATTTCCCTACCTTTACTTGCCTTTGGTTTTTCTCTCTTTTCCTTTCCTTAACTTACCTTTCCATTTCACCATTATTTTCCTTTCTTTTTTCCCTTATTTTTCTTTTCCTAAGTCCTCTCTCGAAGAGCAAAGATCACGCCATATACAAGTCTCTCATCATACATATCCAGTTGTATGGCTCAGATTCATGGACAATTCCAAGAGAAGATGAGATGGCCCTTGGAGTATTTGAGAGAAAAGTTCTCCGGAAGATTTATGGTCTTTCCCGTGATGCCAACGGCGAAGGAGATTTAACGATGAGCTGTTCGAGCTATACGCATGTAGCCTAAAGGCTCCGCTGCCTGGGTCATGTCATGCGAATGGAACATAACTAACTACTTGAGACTTTAGTTCAACTTGTAACTAATACGACACAATATTTTTGTTGCCAAATAATCGTATTTTGAACCATGTTACTATAATTTAAAAAAAAAAATCCAATTCATTAAATTGTTTAATCTGTTCCCAAGGAGCTAGAAAAATTACATAAATTACCTCAATTTAAGTACTTAAATATCAATTAATTAAATGCAATTTTATCTAGATCTCATAACGCTGTGTAGGTTTTTGAGTGCAATATGTCTCTGAACGTGCCATATTTTATACATAGTTATATTAAATGAACGCAATGATCTGGAATGTTATTGGTTTTTTTTTAACATAAAAAAAGGAAAATGCTTGTTATGTCTGCCCCCCGGTGTGTTGTAAAATAAATTACAATGCAATCGATTCAAGGTAATTTAAAAGCGCACAGCTGCATAGTCATACATTTACTTAGTTCAACATTGGTTGCGAGTAGAGAACACTGTCACAACACCAGCAGCCAAACACATCACCTCACACATACACAATATGTGTAGAAATATTCATGTGTGTTAAACAAGTATTTTATAATGAATTTGAAAAGTGTAGATACTCTCTCGCATATCCTTGAAATGTGTAGCGTAATCGTGCAGTGAAATTGTTTCCAGCACATTGATCATTAATTATAATGGATTTCAATAGAAAACATACGACACATGTAAATATGTAATACACTTGACGCCTGTGAACATACTTTAGCAACAATTTTGCAATTCAAGTGCGGATATACGAGCAATATGCTGTCGAGAGATATCGCTCTCGAAACTGTGACACTAACTGACAAATTAAACAACAATTATTGGCAAGAGATATTATTCGTTTAGGTTATCTTATTGTTGGGTTGAAATAAATGCATTAATTTATTATTTTTATACCCAGCCGTAAATATCATTTAAGTAAAATAAAATAAATAAAATAAAATAAAATAAAATAAAATAAAATAAAATAAAATAAAATAAAATAAAATAAAATAAAATAAAATAAAATAAAATAAAATAAAATAAAATAAAATAAAATAAAATAAAATAAAATAAAATAAAATAAAATAAAATAAAATAAAATAAAATAAAATAAAATAAAATAAAATAAAATAAAATAAAATAAAATAAAATAAAATAAAATAAAATAAAATAAAATAAAATAAAATAAAATAAAATAAAATAAAATAAAATAAAATAAAATAAAATAAAATAAAATAAAATAAAATAAAATAAAATAAAATAAAATAAAATAAAATAAAATAAAATAAAATAAAATAAAATAAAATAAAATAAAATAAAATAAAATAAAATAAAATAAAATAAAATATAATAAAATAAATAAAATAAAATAAAATAAAATAAATAAAATAAAATAAAATAAAATAAAATAAAATAAAATAAAATAAAATAAAATAAAATAAAATAAAATAAAATAAAATAAAATAAAATAAAATAAAATAAAATAAAATAAAATAAAATAAAATAAAATAAAATAAAATAAAATAAAATAAAATAAAATAAAATAAAATAAAATAAAATAAAATAAAATAAAATAAAATAAAATAAAATAAAATAAAATAAAATAAAATAAAATAAAATAAAATAAAATAAAATAAAATAAATTGAAATAAAATAAAATAAAATAAAATAAAATAAAATAAAATAAAATAAAATAAAATAAAATAAAATAAAATAAAATAAAATAAAATAAAACAAAATAAAATAGAATAAAATAAAATAAAATAAAATAAAATAAAATAAAATAAAATAAAATAAAATAAAATAAAATAAAATAAAATAAAATAAAATAAAATAAAATAAAATAAAATAACATAAAATAAAATAAAATAACATAAAATAAAATAACATAATATAAAATAAAATAAAATAAAATAAAAAAAAATCAAATAAAATAAAATAAAATAAAATAAAATAAAATAAAATAAAATAAAATAAAATAAAATAAAATAAAATAAAATAAAATAAAATAATATAAAATAATATAAAATAAAATAAAATAAAATAAAATTAAATTAAATTAACTAAAATTAAAATAAAATAGAAGAAAGGAAAAAAAAAATAAAAATGTGTTCTATTAGGATCTTTATAACTACCCTCCATTGGCTATACCAACTTGCTGCCATCAGAATTTAGATTACGTTACCTCTTCTATCAGCACGCGTTCTCATAACCTGCAGTATTAGTTTCAATTAACAACACCAAGGGAAGAGTGTAAGAGTGAATGTGAATTTAATATTTTCCGTTGTTGATAGTGAAAATGAAATTTCTGTCAACGTAATAATTCATAAAATTGCATAAAACGACATTTATGCCAGTTGCGTTGTGTGGTGTTTGTAGCTATGTGTCTGGCTGTGTGCCTGTATATTGCGCATTTTGCACTTTATTTCCAATGTAATTACACTTCTTAAATTAAATTTCAATTCCAACATTGCCACTGCTGACGTTCACCAACCAAGTAAGCAGTCAACCAACCAACCAACCACAGTGAATATAAGTGCGCCATGGCGTATGAGTAACCTACAGCATACCACAGCGCACACAACTTGCGCACACCCATAAAACACATTCCACACAAACTCCGTTATATAAATACATAGCGGAGAGCGGATGAAGCGCGGTGAGCAATTATAAAACTACGAAATGCAATTACGCACCGTAATGTGGTGGTATGCTGCTTGAGGGTAAGGATTGGTTGGCCTAGGGTGGCCCTACAACTGCAACAACGGTATATAATTCCAAAACCGAGTGTAAAAGTGTAGTCGTGCAAGGGCAAGGTTGGCGTTAATTTTCAAAATGGTTATAAACTCAATATGTTTAACGCTCACTCGTGTACCTGGTGTGTGTGTGTGAGTGTACTACGCACGAATGCTTGCGGCTTCAATAACACCAAGTCAGCATGAGTATGTTTAATGAGCAGCAGAGTTTATTAAGATTTGCTATAGAGTAGACGACAGATTTTATAAAGTTTTCAGTGCAGTCGTAGATTTGCAATATCTTCTGTCTTTAAAACGCTTTTTCACTCACTCTGTTTAAGTTTGCTTAGGCTCCTTATATATGCTACGTAGTGCATTGGTAGTGGTGTGTAAACAAATTAGTTTTTGTGCGTTGCATGAAAGTGTGCTTTTGTAATTTCCTCTTGGCATAATTCCACATTTTGTGTTTATTGCATGTAGGTGTGTGTGTTTGTGTGCGTGAGTGTAGCTAAGTAATTACGTTCGTTTTGCATTTTGTCTGCATGTTAAATGTGCACATTTCTTGCGTAGCGCTTGGAGCTTAAATTTTCGGTATTTTGCAGCTTAAATACTATCTCGTTTTGAGGAGATTAGTGTTTGGTGGTTTTGCAGGCTCTTAACTCGTTTTGTATTGCAGTGACAATTGTTGCGTATATTTTGAAAAAGTATGATGTATTTGAATTTCATATCATTTCATTTTATCTCATTTAATTTAATTTCAATTAATTTCATTCCATTAGTTTAATTTTTTTTTATTATTTTACTTATTTTATTTTATTTTATTTTATTTTATTTTATTTTATTTTATTTTATTTTATTTTATTTTATTTTATTTTATTTTATTTTATTTTATTTTATTTTATTTTATTTTATTTTATTTTATTTTATTTCATTTTATTTTATTTTATTTTATTTTATTTTATTTTATTTCATTTTATTTTATTTTATTTTATTTTATTTTATTTTATTTTATTTTATTTTATTTTATTTTATTTTATTTTATTTTATTTTATTTTATTTTATTTTATTTTATTTTATTTTATTTTATTTTATTTTATTTTATTTTATTTTATTTTATTTTATTTTATTTTATTTTATTTTATTTTATTTTATTTTATTTTATTTTATTTTATTTTATTTTATTTTATTTTATTTTATTTTATTTTATTTTATTTTATTTTATTTTATTTTATTTTATTTTATTTTATTTTATTTTATTTTATTTTATTTTATTTTATTTTATTTTATTTTATTTTATTTTATTTTATTTTATTTTATTTTATTTTATTTTATTTTATTTTATTTTATTTTATTTTATTTTATTTTATTTTATTTTATTTTATTTTATTTTATTTTATTTTATTTTATTTTATTTTATTTTATTTTATTTTATTTTATTTTATTTTATTTTATTTTATTTTATTTTATTTTATTTTATTTTATTTTATTTTATTTTATTTTATTTTATTTTATTTTATTTTATTTTATTTTATTTTATTTTATTTTATTTTATTTTATTTTATTTTATTTTATTTTATTTTATTTTATTTTATTTTATTTTATTTTATTTTATTTTATTTTATTTTATTTTATTTTATTTTATTTTATTTTATTTTATTTTATTTTATTTTATTTTATTTTATTTTATTTTATTTTATTTTATTTTATTTTATTTTATTTTATTTTATTTTATTTTATTTTATTTTATTTTATTTTATTTTATTTTATTTTATTTTATTTTATTTTATTTTATTTTATTTTATTTTATTTTATTTTATTTTATTTTATTTTATTTTATTTTATTTTATTTTATTTTATTTTATTTTATTTTATTTTATTTTATTTTATTTTATTTTATTTTATTTTATTTTATTTTATTTTATTTTATTTTATTTTATTTTATTTTATTTTATTTTATTTTATTTTATTTTATTTTATTTTATTTTATTTTATTTTATTTTATTTTATTTTATTTTATTTTATTTTATTTTATTTTATTTTATTTTATTTTATTTTATTTTATTTTATTTTATTTTATTTTATTTTATTTTATTTTATTTTATTTAATTTATTTTATTTTATTTTATTTTATTTTATTTTATTTTATTTTATTTTATTTTATTTTATTTTATTTTATTTTATTTTATTTTATTTTATTTTATTTTATTTTATTTTATTTTATTTTATTTTATTTTATTTTATTTTATTTTATTTTATTTTATTTTATTTTATTTTATTTTATTTTATTTTATTTTATTTTATTTTATTTTATTTTATTTTATTTTATTTTATTTTATTTTATTTTATTTTATTTTATTTTATTTTATTTTATTTTATTTTATTTTATTTTATTTTATTTTATTTTATTTTATTTTATTTTATTTTATTTTATTTTATTTTATTTTATTTTATTTTATTTTATTTTATTTTATTTTATTTTATTTTATTTTATTTTATTTTATTTTATTTTATTTTATTTTATTTTATTTTATTTTATTTTATTTTATTTTATTTTATTTTATTACAGTTCATTCATCGATCTCAAACACTGTAAGAAATTTAGAAGAAAAGCACCGCTATCATCATATCTTTTGACACTTCTTCCGTAAGCGCTAACTCGAATCTCAAAGATACACAAAATGTGTACGCTGCTCACAAATGACTTTGGGAAAATATTTGGAAGTAGTTCAGCAACGGATAATATACCCTCGAAACTTTCTAAACCAAATAGGTATCTGTGTGAATATATTCATAAACAATTTATGCTACCATCAACTTAAATAAAGTCAACATTTTGCTTAAAGAACTTTGCATTTGCTAAACTTCTCGACTGTTCCGTACTGCACTTGACACACGCAGTGTCTAAAAAAATGTTGTTTTGTACGTGTAAGTGCACCTGCACTCAGCATGCCATAAACTCTCATCAATCTTTTCATATTTGCTATGTCGACGCAACATTAAGCAGCAAACGACGATTTGAATAGAATATATGTATGTATTGCTAAGAGAATAAAGGAACTGCAAAGCGCACAATGCATGCACCACACACACACACACACTCGAATATGCCGAGGGAAAGCTTGCAAATATTTATTATTTACCTCTACTACATCAAAATACAAAGAGTGCTGCACGTATATGTATGGGTGTGTATGTTATAAAGTTGCTTTAAGTTAGCCGCAACTGTTTTGAAAGCAATTGGAAATTTATTGTCTAGAACAACAGGAACAACAACAATAGAGGCGGCATAACACCGAGACTGCAAAGGCACAACAATGTTGCTCGGCGACGCCAATAAGAGCGCTAAATAATAAATCTTTCTTGATAACACAAAAGTTACGTACAATATCATCTGCGGTATAGCAGCAGCTTCACCATTTTTCATTGTTCTTGCACTTGCACTCATGCACACATGCACACACACACACATATACACAAATCGCTTTCACTGATGATGATGCTTCGAGTTGCCATATCCTGTTGTGTGTTGCTTGCTCTTCTTCAAAGGCGACTTTAATACCCACAGCTTCGTGGTATACTTCGATTTCTTCGCTGTCGTTTCGAATGAAGCACAGATTTATACGCATATGTATATGTACCTTGTATGTGCACACACCCGTAAACGTAAATAATCTTCACAATTGCAATATTCGTTTTCTTCGTTGCTTTAACTCGCTTATCCTGCTTCGTGAACTGTGATTATTTTTATTGATATTCTCTTTTGCTACACATTGTTCGTTTATTTTTATTCATGACCTCAACCAAAACAACAACAACAACTATTCTTAAGATAAAAAATCGCTTCCTTTGTCTTTTTCCTCGAGTGTGATGTAAATATTTGCTCTTTAAAGGCGAAAAAAGTGCAGTGCTTTCCTAGCATACCGTAGTACGTGGGTTCGACTTACAGCTTACCTCACAAGTACTTGAAAAAAACTGAAAAAACAGTTATCTGACGAGCCCTCCGATATTCATTCACCTTGAGAGAAGCTTTTAAAAAACTTTAAGGCAAAGCACCATTAAAAGTTAACGAACCTCGGCCTTAATCTCCTAGATGGCATTTAAACTTTTTTTCTATATTATATACAAATGTGTGTAAATATACTACTGTGCACTTTTCTTCGCAAATAAAATCTCTTTCTTAGAAATTCGCACTTATTTGTTTTGCATTTTTCAAACGAATCCCGCAAAGCTCTCACTTGTTATTTAAAATGAAGCTTAATGCAATTTTATGAAGTAAAAAATGCAGCTGATGCTGTCTATAAGACATTTTGAACTTCATAAATATTATTTTGTGAGCTGGAAAAATATAATAAAAATATTTCGCTTTTAAGATAAAATGTTTGTCGACGTCGAACGTTAAATTAATTCGTGTCTTAGGGCAGGTATATTGTAAGGCTTTGGTTAAGGTTTTGGTTTTTTAAAATTTTCGTTTTGCAAGAAACATTGATGGTAACAAAATTGTTACGTACACGCCATGGTGCCTCCTCTTGAGTGCAACACATTCATGTTTCTGGCAAAGCAAAAATATGAAAAAATCGAAAGTTTAGGTTTTAAACATCTTCGTTGCACCAAAAACATTAAAGTGCTACACCTTTATGTTTCTGGCACACGGAAAATTGAAAAAAAATTTCTTTTAAAATTTTTAAAAGTTTAATGTGCCGAATATCGAGGTATTGACGGAATATTAACGTAATAGTACATTTACACTGCACCAAATTTGGCGAATTTAAATGAGCCAGTTTGACATTTGCATTTGGCTTCCTCTTCCCTGCAAGAATTCTCCATCAGTACAAAAAGCCACCGAAAAAAAATGCGGTACCGTGATGTTTTAAACACCTGTAGGGTAATAATGAAAGAAGAGTCAAGAAGGCTTCTTTCTTTTCCTGGTAGAATTGGCCGGTTTTCTTAAAAAAAAACTAGTAGAAATTGTAATTTACAGCTGTGTATAGTGCAAAAGTTATCACACGTCAATTACCCATTGAAGTTCTTGCTGGGCAATTCTAAATGTGGCACACAGGCAGGGTTGCTATTTGCGGAACTGTGGATTGTATTATTCGACAAATGAGGTCAAATGTGATAAATTTGGAAAATGAGATTTTTATGGGAAAAAGCGCCAAATTTGCAATTTTTCGCCAAATTTGCAATTTTTTCAAAAATTTGCAAAATTTGGTGCGGTGTAAATGTACTGTAAAACCTATATTAGTGCAAAAATACATATTTATGTCTAAAACTAGAGTTGGGAATTTTAGTTTATTAAAGTGATCAGAGATTTCGAACTAGCTCACCAAATCGATCTAGTTCATGCAGTTCATTTTTAGTTCAATTATTTGTATTTGTTTTCTTTGGGAAATAACTGCTAACAAAAAAGTAGGATAAAAGAGTTCAGCGAGGTCTTTTTTTTTAACCATGTTGCAGTTGCTAATTTGTGTCAAAAATTATCGAATTATGTCGGATTATACGTTGTTACTTCGATGCGTACTCTAAGCTACAGCCGTTTTTGGTATTGCACAGCTCTCATTTGTGATTTTGTTTTCACCAAGGCTAGCACTGGTTGGCACGGATTTTACTCTAGTTTTGGTTTCTCGGTATCATTCTTAATAAATTCTATAGATTTGAAAAAAATTTTCCAGAGTTCAAATAGTTCATTTGAAATTTTGAACGAGCTCCCACTGTCACTTTCTTGATCTAGTTCAACCAACTTATTAGTACGTGAACTACCTAAGTCTCTCAAAAACTATAATATACAATTTTGCAAGAGGAATAAACTTTCAAATAGGATTTCCTAAAATTTTAATTTTTGGCACATTCGTGCTTCTGGTGGCCGCCGTGGTGTAGCGCTTAAGTGCTCGACCTTCTACACCAAGTCGTGGTGGATCAATGCCCGGCAAAGGTAACGTCAAAAATTATTTAGAAAAAGAATTTTTCTAAACGGGGTCGCCCCTCAGCAGTAGTTTGGCAAACTCTCCAGGTGTATTTCTGATGAGAAGCTTCTTAACAAAAATTCATTTGCTTTGGAAGTGCCGTTCGGAGTCGGAAAAAAGTTATAGGTCCGGTCAACTTGTAGGAAAAACTCAAAATCAAAACACCACAAGTTAGAAAGAGAAGCTCGGCAAAAATCTAGTTAGAGCTTATGATAACTAGACTACCCCCTGCGACACGCCTTAGGTGTTTCCAACCGTAACCAAATTTAAATGTCAACGTCGAGGGCTTGCTCGGGTCTTCAATATACCTTTGAGATATTTCGGCTTGAAGCGAATTTTGTACTTACATAACCATTAATTTCGGAATATCCTTATTTTTATACCACTAATCAAAAGATCTCAAAATCTTACGAGGGTTTTGAAAAAAAAAAAAATATTTCTTGCCTTAGGTGATATTTGAATTTAAAAAAAATTGGTCAAAGAACAAGGAATATTTTTCCTGCTGTATTATTGCATTGAAAATATCATTCATAAAAAATACTAATATCACTCAAATAACTAATAAACGAAAAAAATTAAAAAAAAGGCAAATTGTAGAATGACTATCCAACATGTGAATGATGCCATTTCCTTTTTTCGCTTGATTTAGTTTTAATAAAAGAACTTAAACTCATGCTTATTTATATGTATATACAAATCGATGTGTATGTACGTATATGCGAAATTATTTTTTATTGAACTCTTAACGACTCACAGCATACGAATAGATAAGCAGTGATTGTGACTAGACACTTTTAGTTAGTTACACACAGCGATGCAGAAAGAAGCAAGCAATGAAGTGAAAAGTTTTTATCGAAAATGTGTGAATGCGAATATACCTGTATAGTGCATATATATAAGTAGATGGGCATATTTGTATGTGTTTGTGCAGGTAAAATATCTTCTTCGCCCACTAGCTATTTTCAAAATAAAATGAGCTCAACACGAGATTTGTGTACTGGTAATATTTAGTTGTTGTGCACTATCAAATTTTGCCATACTCTCTCACCATTCCCTGCTTAAAATTATATGACTACGCTCTAAATAGAGTGTACCGTGATTAGTCTCCTTGCAACGGGTATGAAAGGACTAATACACTTTCTATCCAACTGGTTACTTTTAACTCCTATGAGTATGCTACAAAAACCAAAATTGAGGGATAAATCGCGGGTAATTTTCTTTAGAGACTAGTCACATCATGATGATTCAATTCTACCTTTCCTAGGGCATTCTCAAATAAAAGGGTACAGTTCAATTACATATATATGGATAGTGAAACTGGTGTTAGTCACATGCGACTTACTCCCAAATCATTCTCGATTAAGTGCACCTTTTCCATGGTAGCTTCATATTACTGTCGTTACTAGCACCAGTGTAGTTATTGTCAATGCCATTAAAGCAAACAACCGAACAACAATGAGGTGATGATCAGGATGTATGCATGTTTGTTGATGTGTTGGTGTTGAAGCAATTTGTGGTTGTGTTGGTGGTTGTGCATTAATGGTGTCATCAACAGCATAATCGCCTACACTTGTGCTACCTAACATATTCATATACTCGTTAAACATATATCTTTGTATATATGTATGGCATTTGTAAAAGCTCGATTAGCAAATGACGCATCAAATTATACTTACTTATCTACAATTACATAGGTGTTTATATAAATAGGTATAAAGGAACAGCAAGTCATTTTAAAATATTAATGGTAAATAAATTAAATCAGAATTGTATTGAGTAACATACCTGGACGGAAAGGAAGGAAAGAAAAAATATAGTGACGAATAGATTTCGGAAAATATGTCAAAATCAAACGCCTAAAATCATGCTAACTCAATTGCCACAGTTAACCCAATATTTGTATGCCTTTCATGAAGATGAAATGGTATTATAACTTTGGTCCGATGTGTGTAAGTATAAGAACACGAATACACCCATCAATAAGTATACCAAAGTGATCAGGATGTCGAGATGAGTTGATTTAGCCATGTCCGTCTATCTGTTTGAACGCAAAGCGGTTTTTGAGCTGAAATTTGGTTTGCGGCCACCATTTTTTAATATAGAAATCATTTGTCGGAACCAGCGAGATCGGACCGATATGACATATAGCCTCCATACAATCGATTCTTCCGATAAACGGATTTTGGTAGATATCTCCTGTAATTAGAAAGGTAGGAACGTGAAATTTCATAACTATTGGACCAATAGAATAGATCGCCCCCATATGATCGATAGTTCCGATATTCATGAAAGGTATACAGCCTTCGGCACAGCCGAAGATAGCTTTCCCTACTTGTCTCTACATATAAAAAAATTGTAACAGGTCGATGTCTGTACATGGCAGATATCAACAAAAAATTTATTGAGGGGAGCATTATTAAGCGAGTTGAATCCAAATCAACCATTTTAAAAATTTTTGTGTGTCTGTCTGTATGTCTGTCCGTATGTTTGTGGCCGTATCACTCTGAAAGTAATGAATGGAATTGAATGAAACTTTTTTCGTTTGATTGCCCGACGCTCAACTTAAAATTTAAGATATTACTTTTGTCGATATCTCAACCAGTTTTGGAGTTATCGCCCAATATGTGGACCATATCTGTCTGTATGTTTGTGGTCGTAACACTCTAAAAGTACTGAATGGAATTGAATCGTTGGATTGCTAGACGCTCAACTTAAAGTTTAAGATATTATTTTTTGCGATATCTCAACAGATACGCCACTGGAAATGGTGTCAAAAAGCTGACTCTAACTTTAGTACTCACTTTATCTCGACTATGATTATGCACCTAAGGTTTTATTTAGATTTTGGTTTTTTTATTGTCAACTAGTTTTTAATGCGTTCTTAGTTTGATTTTAATCAGTTCGTTAAGAAAAATATACACATGTTCGTACAGTTGCCTTTACTGCTTCGCTTGCCTTTGAGTTGTTTCCTTCTCTTTCTACTCTTACATTTTCCCCTAATTTTATGACGATTATTATCATCTACTTGCAATCTCTTAACCAATTTTAATGGCTTTTTGAACACATTCAATTCACCACCATTTCTTTTTATAACTAAGTATTAGCGCATATCATCTTGACTTGGACAATATTCCTTGTCATAGTAGTTTTGCTACTTACATAGCTACATTGTTACAAAACCACTAACCATTTATCTACTGTAGCGTGAAATTTAATAGCCATTTAATGACTGTCGTTATATTTATTACCACGAGCCAAATGTAGCTTGCAGCAAAGTAGCAAAACTAAAATCACAAAAAAAAAAACGGTTTAATTTGTCGATACTGATTTTTGGTTAATATACAAAGTTATCGTATTTTTAAGTGTTTTTAAGTGAACAAAAGCGGATAAACACATTTTGTGTATAACCCTTAATTATTATTTTATTTTCCATTATTTTATAATGTTGTATTTATTGATTTATTTTAGTTGAAATTAATTTTCTTTTCTTTCATGAATTTATTTTAGTTTGTTTGATTTACTTTTATTTTTAACTTTTTTTAAATATCATTTAATGTTATTTTATTTTTTATTAGATTTTTTTTTTCATTTTATTTTTTAATTATTTTTTTTTTATTTTTTCTTTTTTTTTTATAAGTTGTTTTTTATTTCAATTTATTTGATATTGTTTTAAAGTTTTTATTTAAGCGGAACGGGTTTTTTACGAGTTCCCTTCCTGGATAGCCTAGGAGCTAGACATACAGGACTTGATGGCCTTCATAAAGTCATCTAAGTTGTTCGCGGAGGAGTAACGGTGTCGGTTTAGGAGTGTGGGTATTCTACCTTAGTTTTTGGGATTCTCCACATCGCAAAATCCCGAGACTGCTTTCCTAATGTTGGTGGTATCACAACGGGCCTTTCACCCCGAACTGGCCTAAGTGTGCCTTTGCGGCAGCCACTTGAACCTTACCTAACCTAAAGTATTTAATTTTTTTTTTTCTATTTATATTTTTATTTAATTAATTTCTTTTATTTTTATATTTTTTAATTTTATTTTTCGTTTTTAATTTTTTTTATAATTTAATTTTATTTTAATTTAAGTTTTTTTATTTCAATTTATTTTATTTTAAGTTTTTTTATATTATTTTTTTTAATTTTCTTAATTTTTTTTACTTTATTTTTTTTTATTTTATTTTATTTTATTTTATTTTATTTTATTTTATTTTATTTTATTTTATTTTATTTTATTTTATTTTATTTTATTTTATTTTATTTTATTTTATTTTATTTTATTTTATTTTATTTTATTTTATTTTATTTTATTTTATTTTATTTTATTTTATTTTATTTTATTTTATTTTATTTTATTTTATTTTATTTTATTTTATTTTATTTTATTTTTATTTTATTTTATTTTATTTTATTTTATTTTATTTTATTTTATTTTATTTTATTTTATTTTATTTTATTTTATTTTATTTTATTTTATTTTATTTTATTTTATTTTATTTTATTTTATTTTATTTTATTTTATTTTATTTTATTTTATTTTATTTTATTTTATTTTATTTTATTTTATTTTATTTTATTTTATTTTATTTTATTTTATTTTATTTTATTTTATTTTATTTTATTTTATTTTATTTTATTTTTATTTTATTTTATTTTATTTTATTTTATTTTATTTTATTTTATTTTATTTTATTTTATTTTATTTTATTTTATTTTATTTTATTTTATTTTATTTTATTTTATTTTATTTTATTTTATTTTATTTTTATTTTATTTTATTTTATTTTATTTTATTTTATTTTATTTTATTTTATTTTATTTTATTTTATTTATTATTTTATTTTATTTTATTTTATTTTATTTTATTTTATTTTATTTTATTTTATTTTATTTTATTTTATTTTATTTATTTTATTTTATTTTATTTTATTTTATTTTATTTTATTTTATTTTATTTTATTTTATTTTATTTTATTTTATTTTATTTTATTTTATTTTATTTTATTTTATTTTATTTTATTTTATTTTATTTTATTTTATTTTATTTTATTTTATTTTATTTTATTTTATTTTATTTTATTTTATTTTATTTTATTTTATTTTATTTTTATTTTATTTTATTTTATTTTATTAAATATATCGTGGTGCCCATTTTAAGCACATTTTTACATCTTATACATGTTTTACCGCTTCGAGAAAAAAGTTCATTATATTTCTTTGATAAATACTTTTTATAACTTCCCATTTTTGTTAGCTCGCCTTGGACTAATGTTCCGTCGTGTCATATTTCACACCTAATGCTTTCAAAATATTGTCTGCCTTACTTTGACCTAAGCTACATCAATTGTCTTCGACTTTTATTTATGACGTTTGAACTCTACTGTTACCTATGTATATAAATACATATACGTGCATTCACTGTCGTAGACTAAGTGAGAATCGCTTTAACACTTAAACGCACAAATATTGTATACAATCATTGTCACTGTCACTGTCACTGCCATTGTCACTTTTGCACTTGGCACTTTGACATTGCCCTACAAACGTAACATACACAACAGATTTGTAAGAGTAAACGGAAGTGTGCGCACATACAAATTAATGTAGTCAAGCAGAAACGCACTACGACGCTACGACAAGGATGATTGTATATGTACGCATGAGTAGTAATAATGGTTGCTTGTTTGGTTTGCTTCTTCACCACTTCACTGTAACCAATTTATGCAAGTCCAGCACTTACATCAGCGTCTCAAAATATGCTACAAGACTTGTGCTGGGCACCTTTTGACTGTACTTTAACTTGGAAATATGTATATGCCAGGCGCTTATTTAGGGAGGGGTCCGGGGGGTCCGGACAACCCCCGAAATGCTCATGTTAGTGTAATTATTTTGTTTGCGACTGTGTTATATAATATATAAATACGCCACATGAAAAACTTTAGGAACCTTCTGTGAGCGAACCGTTTGACTTGGGGCGGTTTACAGGGTTGCCACCTATCTCAATTTTTTTAAAGAGCAAGATACGCCAATATGGGCATCAAATGAAAGGTTATTTTGACGACATTCCTACTAAAATATTTCCAAGTAGGGTTTCAACCTAGGGTTGCCACCTTACCGCAGTATATTTACATATCCGGTACTACCTCGAGAACCGCTTAACCGATTTTGCTGAAATTTGGCACGGAGATAGTATGTTTGATTCTCAGACTATCCACTTGGTGTTGCCACTAAGGGTGGTTTACAGGGCTGCCACATATCTCAATTTTTTTTAAATAATGTAGAAAGATATGCTAATGATGGGTATCAAATGAAAGGTATTTTCGGCGACATATTATTTTGAGTTCAATTTTAAATCATTTTGGCATAATTTTGCGATAATTTTCGGATCATTTGGGATCATTTTATTGTCATTTTTGGGCTATGTTGGGGTCATTTTACAGTCCTTTTGGGGTAATTTCGGCATCATTTTCGGATTATTTTGGGGTCATTTTGTTGTCAGTTTTTACATTGTTACAATTGGGTGTTGCCATTTAGGGCGGTTTACAGGGTTGAAACTATCCAATTTTTTCCTGAAATATTGGCCAATATTGGTATCAAATCAAGGGTACCTTCAGCCGCGTACCAACCATGATTTCTTAAAAATGTGTTGGGTAGTAGATATCCTTCATTCTAAGATTTTCTACTTGGATTGGCCGCTTAAGCCAGTTTTGAAGTTGCCAACTATTTGACATTTTTTCGGAAATTCATTTTGAAAAATTTATGTTGATAAGTCAGAATATTGAAAAAAATGTAAAAATCTAATATACTGAGCAAGCTCGGTAACCCAGGTTCTGGTTATTATGAAAAAAAAAAAAAAATTAATTGAACCCCATCGAAAATAGTTACATATGTTCATAAGAGTGGCTTGCTAAATATAAAAATGAACGAGGATTTTTTCAAAACAATTATAAAGTATATTTTCATCGAAAAATTTTTCCAGGATCTCTCGAAAATTGAGCAGATTTTTCCCAAATATTTCGATAGCTAAATTTTTACAAAAAAAATTTTTTGAAAAAGTATGCATTTTTATTGAATCACCCTAATAGGTGTAAGCATGCAAACATGCACAAATAATAATGTAGTATATTTATATTTGTTTTCGTTGTTAGTTTATATATGCGCGTTACCGTATAATGAGGGCGTTTGTCAATGTGTCAATTATTGTTTTTCTGACGACACATTAATAATGGCAAGGAGCAGGATAATGAATTTGAGCTCATGTATTTAATATGGAAATTAGTTTCCTATACACACTTAAGCTGTCGGAATTGTTAGCAAGGCTCTGTTTTGTATGCGTGGGCTCGCACTAAATCAGATTAACACAAAGGTGGAAGAACTAGGAAAAGCAACAGTCATGGTCAATGTGCCGGTTAGATTCTTCAATGGAATTTTGATAAAAGCAATGCTAAAGGCTAGTTCCTATGGATTTCTCTGTAGTTCACTATAAAAACAATTAATCAAAACACTAGTTAAGTAATGACCTTTTTCAAGAATAATTTTCAAACTTACTTTGATACCTATCCCTGTTGAGAGTCCCTAGCATTACTGAGTGACTTAGATATTTTTTTGTTGAGCAATGATTTTTAAAAATGGTCTAGTATAACTGACGAATAATATTTTTACGTGCTCAATAATAATGTCAATAAAATTAAAGTATTGGATAGCAAGCATTTGCCTAACATCAAATTGTTGGCGCCTTCAGTGGAATGCTTAGAAAAGCTTATATAAAAAAACGCACTTTCACAGGAAATAAATTTTAATATTTTCCGATATCAACATGCTTTTATTGGCATCGTAAACTGCATTTTACTTGCGTGTATGCTTTTAATAATCTGAACAGCAATCACCATATAAGTTTAATGACAAGCGGCTGATTGAAAGAGGTCGTTCGCTCAAAGGAAGTACCGGTTGGTTAAGAGCGAACATTGAGAAAGCGGATCTTGTAAGCGAATGCCTTTCTGGGAGGAGAATCTTAATGCTTTAACAAAGTGAGTGCTCTCACAGTGTATTTATGATTTTTAATTCCGGAATTTTCGGGCTAAGGCATGCCACTGATTAAACATGTATTTTATTGAAATTAAATTTTTTTTTTCTATTTTATTTTATTTTAACTTAATTTGTTTTATTTTACTTTATTTTACTTTATTTAATATAATTTTTTTCATTTTTTATTGTATTTTTATTTTGTTTTATTTTATTTTATTTTATTTTATTTTATTTTATTTTATTTTATTTTATTTTATTTTATTTTATTTTATTTTATTTTATTTTATTTTATTTTATTTTATTTTATTTTATTTTATTTTATTTTATTTTATTTTATTTTATTTTATTTTATTTTATTTTATTTTATTTTATTTTATTTTATTTTATTTTATTTTATTTTATTTTATTTTATTTTATTTTATTTTATTTTATTTTATTTTATTTTATTTTATTTTATTTTATTTTATTTTATTTTATTTTATTTTATTTTATTTTATTTTATTTTATTTTATTTTATTTTATTTTATTTTATTTTATTTTATTTTATTTTATTTTATTTTATTTTATTTTATTTTATTTTATTTTATTTTATTTTATTTTATTTTATTTTATTTTATTTTATTTTAGTTTAGTTTATTTTATTTTATTTTATTTTATTTTATTTTATTTTATTTTATTTTATTTTATTTTATTTTATTTTATTTTATTTTATTTTATTTTATTTTATTTTATTTTATTTTATTTTATTTTATTTTATTTTATTTTATTTTATTTCATTTTATTTCATTTTATTTTATTTTATTTCATTTTATTTTTTTATTTCATTTTATTTTATTTTATTTTATTTTATTTTATTTTATTTTATTTTATTTTATTTTATTTTATTTTATTTTATTTATTTTATTTTATTTTATTTTATTTTATTTTATTTTATTTTATTTTATTTTATTTTATTTTATTTTATTTTATTTTATTTATTTATTTTATTTTATTTTATTTTATTTTATTTTATTTTATTTTATTTTATTTTATTTTATTTTATTTTATTTTATTTTATTTTATTTTAGTTTATTTTATTTTATTTTATTTTATTTTATTTTATTTTATTTTATTTTATTTTATTTTATTTTATTTTATTTTATTTTATTTTATTTTATTTTATTTTATTTTATTTTATTTTATTTTATTTTATTTTATTTTATTTTATTTTATTTTATTTTATTTTATTTCATTTTATTTCATTTTATTTTATTTTATTTCATTTTATTTCATTTTATTTTATTTTATTATTATTTTATTTTATTTTATTTTATTTTATTTTATTTTATTTTATTTTATTTTATTTTATTTTATTTTATTTTATTTTATTTTATTTTATTTTATTTTATTTTATTTTATTTTATTTTATTTATTTTATTTTATTTTATTTTATTTTATTTTATTTTATTTTATTTTATTTTATTTTATTTTATTTTATTTTATTTTATTTTATTTTATTTTATTTTATTTTATTTTATTTTATTTTATTTTATTTTATTTTATTTTATTTTATTTTATTTTATTTTATTTTATTTTATTTTATTTTATTTTATTTTATTTTATTTTATTTTATTTTATTTTATTTTATTTTATTTTATTTTATTTTATTTTATTTTATTTTATTTTATTTTATTTTATTTTATTTTATTTTATTTTATTTTATTTTATTTTATTTATTTTATTTTATTTTATTTTATTTTATTTTATTTTATTTTATTTTATTTTATTTTATTTTATTTTATTTTATTTTATTTTATTTTATTTTATTTTATTTTATTTTATTTTATTTTATTTTATTTTATTTTATTTCATTTTATTTCATTTTATTTTATTTTATTTCATTTTATTTCATTTTATTTTATTTTATTTTATTTATTTTATTTTATTTTATTTTATTTTATTTTATTTTATTTTATTTTATTTTATTTTATTTTATTTTATTTTATTTTATTTTATTTTATTTTATTTTATTTTATTTTATTTTATTTTATTTTATTTTATTTTATTTTATTTTATTTTATTTTATTTTATTTTATTTTATTTTATTTTATTTTATTTTATTTTATTTTATTTTATTTTATTTTATTTTATTTTATTTTATTTTATTTTATTTTATTTATTTTATTTTATTTTATTTTATTTTATTTTATTTTATTTTATTTTATTTTATTTTATTTTATTTTATTTTATTTTATTTTATTTTATTTTATTTTATTTTATTTTATTTTATTTTATTTTATTTTATTTTATTTTATTTTATTTTATTTTATTTTATTTTATTTTATTTTATTTTATTTTATTTTATTTTATTTTATTTTATTTTATTTATTTTATTTTATTTTATTTTATTTTATTTTATTTTATTTTATTTTATTTTATTTTATTTTATTTTATTTTATTTTATTTTATTTTATTTTATTTTATTTTATTTATTTTATTTTATTTTATTTTATTTTATTTTATTTTATTTTATTTTATTTTATTTTATTTTATTTTATTTTATTTTATTTTATTTTATTTTATTTTATTTTATTTTATTTTATTTTATTTTATTTTATTTTATTTTATTTTATTTTATTTTATTTTATTTTATTTTATTTTATTTTATTTTATTTTATTTTATTTTATTTTATTTTATTTTATTTTATTTTATTTTATTTTATTTTATTTTATTTTATTTTATTTTATTTTATTTTATTTTATTTTATTTTATTTTATTTTATTTTATTTTATTT
>CAXKVI010000001.1:10697713-10712713 GCA_964058755.1 Campiglossa producta | reverse complement strand
AAAACTCACAAGCTTCCTGTGTTGGCCTTGAAAACACAAGGTGTTCAAGAAGTCTATAAAGTGAGAGAACACAGGGCACATTATTTGCAAAATTAATGCAAAATTGCATATGGCTGAAAGCGTTAAGTTGACACGTGCCAATGCAGTTTGCTGGGGTTCGATACCCGTAAGACCGGATAAAACACTCCGTTGACGTGCTTGGTCTCATAGAAGTAGTTAGCCAAAAAAAGTTTAAAAAAGACAGAACTCCGATCCGTTATTGATATCGAAATAAGTAGTCAATTTTTTTGGGCATGATATATGATTTTATTTCTAGCCCTAATGCCAGCTAAGTGGCAGTTCTGTAAAAGCCATCCAAATGGCAACACTTATGTAGGGGAGCTAATATTGTAGAACGTATCTTATAACTTTAAACGAGCTAAACTTGTATATTTGTATATCCAGACTACCTCGGGAACCGCTTGACCAATTTGGATGAAATTTTGAATATAGATAGTATGGTTGATTCTAAGACTACCCACTTGGGGTTTGCCACTTGGGGCGGGTTAGAGGGTTGCCACCTATCTAATTTTTTTTAAATTATGGAGCAATACATACCAATATGGGCATCAAATGAAAGGTATTTTCAGCGACATGCAAACTTAAATATTTTCAAGTACGGTTGCCACCTAGGGTTGTCACCTTACTGCAGTATATTTGTATAGCAGGACTATTTCGGGAACCGCTTGACTGATTTGAATGAAATTTGGCATAAAGATAGCATTATTGATTCTAAGACTATCCACTTGGGGGTTGCCACTTGGGGGGTTCACAGGGTCACCACAATACCAACTAAAATATTTTCAAGTAGATTTGTCACCTAGGGTTGCCACCTTACCGAAGTATATTTGTATATCCGGTACTATCTCGGGAACAGCTTGATCGATTTGGATGAAATTTGGCATATAGATGGTATGATTGATTATAAAACTACCCACTGAGAGGTTGCCACTTGGAGCGGTTTACAGGGTTGCCAATTATTTCATTTTTTTTTAAATTATGGAGCAAGGTATGCCAATATGAATATGAAATCATAGGTTTTTTCGGCGAAATCCCAACTAAAATTTTTCAAGTAGGGTTGCCACCTTACCGAATTATGTTTCTATATTTTCGTATCCGGTACTATCTCGGGAACAGCTTTACCGATTTGGATGAAATTTGGCATATAGACCGTATGATTTATTCTAAAACCATCCACTTGGGGCTTGCCGCTTGGATTGTGTACAGGGCTGCCACCTATCTCATATTATGGAGCAAAATATTTTTTTTTTTTTTTTTATATGCCAGTATGGGTATAAAATGAAAGGCATTTTCGCCGACATCCTAACTAAAATATTTTCAAATAGGGTTGCCGCTCAGGGTTACCCTTTTACTGTATTGTATTTATATTTTATATTTTTGGGATCATATTTGGATTATTTTAGGATCATTTTGAGATCATTTGAAGCTCACTTTGGGATAATTTTGGGGCTATTTTCAGATCATTTTGGGTTCAATTTTGCAATAATTTGGGACAAGTTTGAGGTCATTTTGGGTTCAATTTTGGATCATTTTGGGAACAATTGACGGTCCTTTTGGGGTCGTTTTGGGATTATTTTAGGATTATTTTAGAGCCATTTTGGGATCATTTTTGGATAATTTTGGGGTCATTTACGGATCATTTTGGGTACATTTAAGGGTCTTTTAAGGGTCATTTTAGTATAAATTAAAAAAAAATGATATAGGTGGCAACCCTGTGAATTAATGAGATATACAATTTGAAATTTTTTTTTCATCCAAAATTTATTCAAAATTCAATGCTCCGCCGCTTTTTACAATATTCAAAATCGATTTTATGAATCTTATGTAACTCCCCCACGATCATCAAAAAGTCTTGAGTGTTCTTGTGTGTTTCGCTGGTCTTCTTCTTTGTTCTCTTACTCTTTAGCTTACCAAAAAGCTACTCGTGTCTCTCTTCCCCTCTTTATTTCCCCTTGTTTCTACCTTCCTATCGTCCTCTGCCACATCATAATCCACTATAGTTTGCTTAGCATTTCCACGTGCTACAGCGTCAGCTTCTGGTTTCGATGTAATGAACACTTCCATACCCTAGAAAAATCAATGCCTGCAGTCAAATACGAGTTTGATAAATAAAATAAATCACTCTTCATATTATTTGCAGACGTGCATGCTAGGCAGTCAAAAAGATTTTATTGATTCATTGAAAGCTCAATAACATAATTACTAACACAGCTAAAGGATTCGTTTCACACAACCAAATCCCTGAATTGAAGATTGATGTATCTACTCCAGTAGAAAGGCTTTTTCGAAATTTGATCTTTCTATTGACATATTATTTATCGGCGCAAATGGGTTGTGAAAGCTAAAGTAGTTGCTAAACTACGCTAAACTACTATAAAATAAAATAAAATAAAATAAAATAAAATAAAATAAAATAAAATAAAATAAAATAAAATAAAATAAAATAAAATAAAATAAAATAAAATAAAATAAAATAAAATAAAATAAAATAAAATAAAATAAAATAAAATAAAATAAAATAAAATAAAATAAAATAAAATAAAATAAAATAAAATAAAATAAAATAAAATAAAATAAAATAAAATAAAATAAAATAAAATAAAATAAAATAAAATAAAATAAAATAAAATAAAATAAAATAAAATAAAATAAAATAAAATAAAATAAAATAAAATAAAATAAAATAAAATAAAATAAAATAAATTAAAAAAAAAAAATAAAGTAAAATAAATTAAAGTAAGAAAAAATATATATATAAATAAATAAATTAAGTTAAATAAGATAAAATGAAATAAAAATTAAAATTAAAAAAATTAAATAAAAATAAGATTAAAAAAATTAAAAAAAAAGTAAAAAATAGAAAAAAGAGAAAAATTAAATTTTTTCTATAAAATAACATATTTCAGGTATTTTAATTCAATGAAAAGCAATTTTCATATTTTATTAAAACACTTATACACAACCAAATATTTCGCATACTGTGTTTTGCATTTATTTTATATACCGTGTATATCTGGCGGAGTTTGTTCTCTATTTTTTCCACTCAATTATGCTTATTCGGGTATGAACTCGGACTTACAATAATAATACTTCAGTATATTTCATTTGAGTGCACTCAAGTAGTTATTTTTACCTTTACAAACGTATGCACTTACGACATCACTTGTGAAATCTATATACATACATATATGTACTTATCTGTGTAGATAAACACATATGCGCACTCTCTTATCCATATAAATATACTACATTATATCTTTATGTAGCTGCAACTTATTTATACTTTGTGGTTGAACTTAATGTGAGTAAATTTTAAATTTTACTTTTCTCTTTTTTTTATTTGCAGATGGCTTGTACCTGTTTGTATGCTCCATAAGTTTAGTGTCGTTGTGCTTTAAAGCCTGCAAAGGTAATTCAAAAAAGTTTTTTCATAGTATTACACATGTTCCTATCCAATACATTTGAATTTTTAATTTTAGGGCTGCAGGAAATTGACTGAGCGTATTAAGTCTGCGAGGTAGCTTTAACATATCCTTGGGAGGGTATCTGCGCTGTGAGCTGTGTTATTGCCTTTTACTTATCGACTTGACAGCTAAAACAATTTTTACTGCCATTAAAAAAAAAAAAAAAAAACAATAAATTTTAAAACGTTGCCAGCTAAACTGCTCAAGTATGACTTTATGGTCTTTGGTTAGGTTTTTTTTTTATTTTTTCAAAATAAAGAAATTTATGGGACCGAATATTGAACAAAACAACAAAAGACGCATTTTTATGACAAAATCATATTCCTTTGTGAGTTTCTGAAAATTGTATATACAGGGTGTAGCGGGAATGAAAGTCATTTAAGCTGAAGTTTTTTATATTTAAAAATGAAGGACTTTGTTCCGTGCCAATTCTTTCTGCTCAGTAAGCTATCGCCACACCTCTTCATTTATTTTATTAGATAAGTAAAACCAAAATCGTAAACTCATTTCAAGCTTGCCCTCAAATACCTACCGCACCCTGTATGCATAAATAAAATGCGTGAATCATTTTGTTTATCCATAAAGGTTTACGACACTATTTTTCGCTTAAAAACTCAAATAAAATATGAAAACTGTATAAAAGGAAATATTTATTGGTGATATATTACTTGTCTCACATATTTTATTGGAAATATTAAAAATAACGGTTGAATTACCACGAATTGCTTAACATAAACAAAGAAAATTCTAACTTGAACACACGAAATAAAATGAACATAGATGTGCCCAACCATATTTTTAGCTGCGTCAGCGCTTTTAAAAAAGTTCGGCTATGAAACGGTTAGGTTTCGGTTACAATTTTGTTTGAATCTTAGATTATAGACTATAGATTATAGATAATAGATTATTGATTATAGATTATTGATTATAGATTATAGATTATAGATTATAGATTATAGATTATAGATTATAGATTATAGATTATAGATTATAGATTATAGATTATAGATTATAGATTATAGATTATAGATTATAGATTATAGATTATAGATTATAGATTATAGATTATAGATTATAGATTATAGATTATAGATTATAGATTATAGATTATAGATTATAGATTATAGATTATAGATTATAGATTATAGATTATAGATTATAGATTATAGATTATAGATTATAGATTATAGATTATAGATTATAGATTATAGATTATAGATTATAGATTATAGATTATAGATGATATATTATAGATTACAGAATATAGAATATAGGTTATAGACTGTAGATTATACTGTAAAAAATTATGCAACTAACTTCTAGCAATAAGTGAATGCTTAGTTTCGCCTTCGCCAAAACTTCTAGTTCGATCGAACACTAACGCGTATGTTATGAAATATTTGCACGCCAAGCCGGATATCTTTCATACTTGTCCCAAGGGCCTACTATAAAATAAATAAAAGCATATATTTATATGATTGTTTGCAAAATTAACATCATGCGCATATTCTTCTTCTTCCTTAGAATTGCAAAACTTTATTCAATGTCATTAGCATATTTGACGACATAAGTAAAACATTTGAATTGTACATATGAATGGTATTGCTGGGTTGCGTAACTTTTATTTATTTACATAAAAGTTCATATATCTGCATTACGTTGTGATACTCCACATAGCCAGCTAACACTGGTACATTAAATGCGTTCGACTTTTCCATCAAAGAATTCTGAGAATGAGAAAAGGATTCAAACACGAAGTGAATTCGTAGAAAAGTGAATAAGGTGATCTGATGACTGATGTTGAGATAGTAGTTATGTATATTCTGGTATGCTGATATGATGGGATACGTAGTGGTACTCTTATTGTTTTCCTGTTCAATCACCCTAATTAAAACGCTTGAGATTCGTTAAACAATCTAAAAAATGCCTAAATTTTGTATATATTTATAGATAATCTATAATCATTGCAATTGTGACATAATTTATTTGTCTAACCTTGAAAAAAAAGTCGTCTAGAATAGCGTCGCCAGCGTTCGCAATTATTCATGCTAGATTGCATGCTTCTTCTTTAAATATAGCTGAATTAATTCCTCAATAATGGTATTTTACTTTTCCGAGGACACCTAAATTGAGTTATTATAACAAAATTTTATTGCTAATAAATTTTGGATAGCTTCAATAAACGCACGCGAAGCCTACAGACAGCTAACGAACATGATATATAAGCCAATAAAAATCACATTTCCTCTTATCATATCCACTCTTTAGGGTTTTTATATCACAATTTTTTAGGGATATAGGAAAACGTTGATTTTATATATTTTTTAAACGAGTTACGGTTCTATTCCCATTTATACTGATGTATAGAAAATGCGTGTGGCATATAAATTGCGCTGTTAAGTAACACACGCATATACTTACAAGAAAATATACCTACCTAATATAATGGTAGAATCGTAAACAAATTTTAATACCTTTCTACATTGCGTGCGTAAATATGTGATTTTATTATGTATGTATTTCGGTTTATTGTATTATATATAGCATTGTTAGCGCACACAAATTCCAGCTCACCAGGGCTTATGAGTAATGAGGCACAACTTTGCTAGCAGAGTAGATTTTGAGTTAAATCAATTTGAAGCAATTTGTTTTGTGACTATATAGGAAATTTAACGATAAAGCTTTTATGTTTCTTTAGAAATATTTGTGTACGCGCTGAAAAGGATAACCGTTTTTTTTTTTTGTAGCAATTTTTTGAATTGTTTTTGTGAAATGGTAAATCAATTTGACTGGAAAGAGAAATAATACGCATAGTAACTGCTTTGTATTTGTGTCGACTTTGGTGGTGTATTTTTCAAGTGTTCTTATTTATGTGTTTAAAGATTTTTTGTGCTTGCCTTAGGTTACGATCTCTGACTGATCTCACTAATATCTAAAAGCTTTATTTGACTTTGTGATTTGAAAGCGGTATAACTAAACTTCTTTAGTTAAAACAGAAAAATTAAACAGATCTAAATTTAAATTGATTTAATGGAAGTTAATTTAAATTCATTTCACTTAATTTTATGTTATTTAAATTTATTTTATATTATTTGATTTATTTTTATTTTTGTTTTATTTTATTTTATTTTATTTTATTTTATTTTATTTTATTTTATTTTATTTTATTTTATTTTATTTTATTTTATTTTATTTTATTTTATTTTATTTTATTTTATTTTATTTTATTTTATTTTATTTTATTTTATTTTATTTTATTTTATTTTATTTTATTTTATTTTATTTTATTTTATTTTATTTTATTTTATTTTATTTTATTTTATTTTATTTTATTTTATTTTATTTTATTTTATTTTATTTTATTTTATTTTATTTTATTTTATTTTATTTTATTTTATTTTATTTTATTTTATTTTATTTTATTTTATTTTATTTTATTTTATTTTATTTTATTTTATTTTATTTTATTTTATTTTATTTTATTTTATTTTATTTTATTTTATTTTATTTTATTTTATTTTATTTTATTTTATTTTATTTTATTTTATTTTATTTTATTTTATTTTATTTTATTTTATTTTATTTTATTTTATTTTATTTTATTTTATTTTATTTTATTTTATTTTATTTTATTTTATTTTATTTTATTTTATTTTATTTTATTTTATTTTATTTTATTTTATTTTATTTTATTTTATTTTATTTTATTTTATTTTATTTTATTTTATTTTATTTTATTTTATTTTATTTTATTTTATTTTATTTTATTTTATTTTATTTTACTTTATTTTATTTTATTTTATTTTATTTTATTTTATTTTATTTTATTTTATTTTATTTTATTTTATTTTATTTTATTTTATTTTATTTTATTTTATTTTATTTTATTTTATTTTATTTTATTTTATTTTATTTTATTTTATTTTATTTTATTTTATTTTATTTTATTTTATTTTATTTTATTTTATTTTATTTTATTTTATTTTATTTTATTTTATTTTATTTTATTTTATTTTATTTTATTTTATTTTATTTTATTTTATTTTATTTTATTTTATTTTATTTTATTTTATTTTATTTTATTTTATTTTATTTTATTTTATTTTATTTTATTTTATTTTATTTTATTTTATTTTATTTTATTTTATTTTATTTTATTTTATTTTATTTTATTTTATTTTATTTTATTTTATTTTATTTTATTTTATTTTATTTTATTTTATTTTATTTTATTTTATTTTATTTTATTTTATTTTATTTTATTTTATTTTATTTTATTTTATTTTATTTTATTTTATTTTATTTTATTTTATTTTATTTTATTTTATTTTATTTTATTTTATTTTATTTTATTTTATTTTATTTTATTTTATTTTATTTTATTTTATTTTATTTTATTTTATTTTATTTTATTTTATTTTATTTTATTTTATTTTATTTTATTTTATTTTATTTTATTTTATTTTATTTTATTTTATTTTATTTTATTTTATTTTATTTTATTTTATTTTATTTTATTTTATTTTATTTTATTTTATTTTATTTTATTTTATTTTATTTTATTTTATTTTATTTTATTTTATTTTATTTTATTTTATTTTATTTTATTTTATTTTATTTTATTTTATTTTATTTTATTTTATTTTATTTTATTTTATTTTATTTTATTTTATTTTATTTTATTTTATTTTATTTTATTTTATTTTATTTTATTTTATTTTATTTTATTTTATTTTATTTTATTTTATTTTATTTTATTTTATTTTATTTTATTTTATTTTATTTTATTTTATTTTATGTTTCTTTTTTACTAAAAAAAAGCGATAAATAAAACCTTTATGCAATCCAATGTACACTTCAATATAAATTTAAGCAGTTTCAGAGAATATTACTTAAAAAAAATGTGACAGCAGAAAATAGAAAAAGTATCATAAAACAGCTTTATCTTGAACTTTATGTCAAAAGAACACCTTTTTTTAGCTTTTATCTGATAAAAAAGTTTACTATCTACTCGCTACTTGCAACTGACAGTTTAGTCAGAATGCCATCCATGCCAATGCCATTAATGCTGCAAACTCAATGCCACAATAAAATAGTTACCATGCAGAGAAAGTGAGCGAAGAATCAATTATTCGACTTGTTTCCTTCTTTTTTCTTACTTCAAGTATTTTGAAAGAAGCATGTGTACGTGCTATCTTAATATCTATATGTATGTAGATGCCAGTGGCGCACAGCGACACCTCTTGACACAGAGTACTGACCGATGCAGTGGCTTATCTGAAACCAAATGTGATGATAGACAGTTATTTACAGCACTAATGGAGTTGCATTGTGAATGTGAAAAAAAATTGCTGGTAGATGTGAAATGAAAATATTGACAGATGAGGCTTCTAGCCCCCTAAAACCCCCATATTAGTTCTTCCTTGACATACGCATACTTTTTATATACATTGTTAAACTAAGATAGAAATTCTGTTTACAGCTGAGCTAGCATTTGTGGCAATGCGGTTAAATGTTTTAGATGCAAATTGTGGTTGGCCGCCTCCTTTTTCTTCATTTTACTTCTGGTTTTCTTTATTTTTATATTCAAGTATGCTGATGCTGTATAAGGTATTCCATTAAGTCTTTGCCAAATATGTAAGTCGTGTTGGAAAATGTTTGTTGGTTTCTTTAAATTTTTAAGTTGTGGGTAGCTACAATGTGCTACAATGTTATAGTGTATTTCCTAGCTTTCAACATTTTTCTACACAAAAATTATTTTGTTGATATGGTGGTTAAGTTATTTGTTGTGTAGATATTAAAAGTTATTTATTATTCAAAGAAAGAAAAATTGAGGTCATTAGGTTTGACATTGAAGTGCTATAAAATGGAGATATCATAGTTGGTTTTTTGTTTGGTTTTTTGTTGAGCCAACTGGTGCCAATTGGAGACACCGCGTGTTCTCAGATCTGCCTCCACTTGGTGCTGCCACCGGAGTGGTGGTCTCCCTCTTCATCTGCATACACCGCCGGCTGCCGATAAGAATACCTTTTGGGCCGCATCGTCTTCGTTCATACCAACCATGTGTCCAAGTCAGCGAAGCCACTGTGTTTTGATTCGCTGATCTATATCGACGTCTGCGTAAAGCTCATACTTCACTTTTCAATTGCCAACTCAGCCCAAAGTAGCATTTGTTCGCAAGAGTTGTACTTCGATGGTTTTCCAGGCTTACATTGTTGTTGGTATTAATATTGCTTCCCAGATATAGGAAGTCCCTCACCATCTCGAAATTTTGGCTGCCAACATCTTTGCTTGATGCCAGCATGTACTTCGTTTTACCTTCGTTCACCACCAAACCCATTTTTTCCGCTTCCTTTTCTAATTTGGAGTACGCCGAAGTTAGGGCGCGGTTGTTGAGGCCACTGATATCGATGTAGTCGTCATACTCCAACCCGCTTACTTCGCCTGGAAAAGCCGTCTCGCTTCCCTCTTCATCTCGCGGTAGTGTTCAAACACGCTCCGTGTTGCATTCGCTTTTAACGTTGCCTTGTAGGCGTCGTCTTTCTTTTCACTGCGTCTTTGCACTCTCTATCTTCGTACCAGCTGTTTTTTGCACTTGCCGGAATCCAATTACTTCTTCGGTTGTGGTACGAAGTGCTCCGGAAATAAGTTCCCACTGCTCGTGAGCTCCGCTGGGTTGAGTTTTGCTCTCAGAGAGCAGTCGTTCTGCGAAATCATTGGCTGTCTGTTGTGACTGCAGTTTCTGGACGTCCAGCTTTCTTTTTTACGTCTCCATTGGCGGCCGCCGTGTTGTAGCGGTTAAGTGTTCGGCCTTGTACGCCAAGTCGTGGCGGTTCGATGCCCGGAAAAAGTAACATCAAAAATTATTTAGAAAACAATTTTTCTAAACGGGGTCGCCCCTCGGCAGTAGTTTGGCAAACTCTTCGGGTGTACCTCTGCCATGAGAAGCTTCTCAGCAAAAAATTCATTTGCTTTGCAAGTGCCGTTCGGAGTTGGCAAAAAACTGTAGGTCCCGCCAACTTGTAGGAAAAACTCAAAAGCAGCACACCACAAGTTGGAAAGAGAAGCTCGGCTAAAAATCTCGTTAGAGGTTATGATAACCTGTTGGTATATCGCCGCCATTAGTTTTTTTTTTTTTTTTTTTTTATGGTAATCTCACGTTGACCCGTTTATTCTAAGGAATTCTGTTATTAAAATTTTCTCTCTACAAGGTGGGACCACCTTAGTATAAATCTTTATTGTGACCTGTTAACTATATTGTAACAAAATATCCGTACTTTAATACTAAGCTGCAATTTTCTTTCGTTTCAGTAATCGGACAATCAACAAAACGGTATCAAAGATATTTACTCAAAAGGATCAAAAACCAAAAACTAAGGGTTTCACGATAGACTGGAGCAGCAATAGTAACTGAAATCAATCCCAAGCGAATTCTTCAACTTAATTTTGTAATTTGAACACAATGATGGATGTTATACGATTAAAGAAATATAAAGCAACAAATCAGCAATGAGATTACCAACGAAATACCAAAGCTCAAAACTAATACTTTTTGTGTAGAACATCAAGATTAATTGCAACAAATCACAATTTCGGAATGGAAGCGATTATGTGCAGTAATTGGAATGACACTAACAACAAAAAAGCTCTACTAAATGTAATAGGATAAAATAGTACAACAACAAAATAAAAGTGAGTGAGAAAAATGGAGAAAAAGATTAACAAGAACAAGAGACAACAAGGGAAAACAAAAACAAAAATAACAACAGCAAAAGAGAGGAAAACACAACAGCGTAAAACGACCAAACTAAATTGAGTGCGATGTTAGAATCAAACGTGTCGTCTTTATCGATAGTACGTATGTATGTGTGTGTGCGTTAAATGTATAGATACAGCGATTATGATTAATGACAAAAAGCTTAGAACTAAGCAACTAATTTAAACGTTATAGCGCGAACTGAAAGTAAAGAAAGAAAGTGAAAATATAAATGAGAAAATTACATGCAATCAACCGCATGGGATTAGTTTCATTAGAGCGAACGGCGCTTTGAACGAAGATACATGTTTTGAGGTATTTGCGTTCTAAGTCAAATCACCGCATAAACGTTAAATGAGAGATAAATGGATTGCTGTAATCTTGTATGCTGCCACTGTAAGCAACAACAAACCGCTAAAGTCATTAAAAAGAAGCAAGCCATTAAAAGAGCGTATATTGAAAGCTCTAGGAAAAGCTTAAGAGGATTTTATAACTGGCAGGCGATTGAAAGGCGTCAAAACGACAAAAGGAATTTGATGTTGTGACTGCTGAGGGTTGAAACGTCTGCTGATTTTGAATGGAATAAGTGGAGTGAAGAGCGTAGAGCTTAAATCAGTAGAGCGAAATCACGTTGTTCGGAAACTCAAAGCTTTCGCCAAAGGTGATTTATGTTGAAGGGCTATATAATTGGGAAAAGTGGTTAACACTTGCTGTTTTCTTGGCAGGGTACACTGTACTCGAGAGAAGGCAATAGGCGCATCAAAAAAGCAAGTTCGATTAAAGAGCAGGAAAGTGAAAGCTTTAGAGCTTTCATCGCAAGAAAAGCTTCATCCTATAAAGATAAAAGTGTTTGCTAAAATATTGCTTTAAGACTGCTTAGTTTGAATGCCTTTGTCGCGAAGCTTTTGAGACTGAAGCAGGAATTAAATAAAAGCTCTCTGAAGAAAAAAATCTGAAATAAAAAAATACCAAAAAGTTATTTATTAATTTAAGCAGTTTGGTTATACTGAACAATCAAAAGCTCGAATAGTAAAACACCCGAAGCTTTCGCCCGTAAAAAAAACCTTGCATTAACTAAAGCTCTGGTAAAAAGTTATTGGTAGAAAGCTTTCGTGGCTAAGCTTGTGAGGCTAAAATTTTATTAAAATTTAATTTAAGTATTTTTTATTCTACCAACTAACGTCCGTTTATATTTTTATTTGTGTTTAAAAGAGTTGCATTTCACTAATTACACACAAACACACACAAAACACACCTAGAAACAAACAATAAATTATATGGCTTCATTTAAACAGACAAACGTCCGCAGCATACAAGACTATTGCCTAGAAACTATACAAACTACAACAAATACACACTCCATACAAGCGGTGCCAAGGCGTTTTGCGCTCAGCCGCATACAACCCACCAAACACAACAACAACTACTACAGTAACACGCTGCATCAAACATATTTTCGCCCCTATCGACAAGCGCTGCAACATACGCTGCATGCAACCGTCCTTACGCTACTCGTGCTACTACTCAGCCATTGGATAACACAAGTTTCAGTCGCTGCCGCGGTCGCTACTTCGGTGCGTTACGAATTACCTACACACACACCGCCACAAAGTAATGCATACGATACACAACCATTGAGTATAGATGTCGCTGCTGATGATGACTTCAATTCAAGCGCTTTTCTCACATCCGCAATATCACAGGGCACATCACACGGCATGGTTAGCCTCACTGCAGTGGCGGCGTCGGCGACAACGAGCGCGCTGGCGGCAGCGACAATGCATGTTAATGCCACTGCAATGCTCAACAGCAACAACAACCACCAAAACAGCCCCAACAACTACAGTATTAGTCCACGTTATGTGGCAGCGCCAGATAGTGGAAGCTCAAGTGCCGCACTCATTACGACAAGCAGCATTTGGGATCCCAGCCTCGACGCATATCCCACCGATGATGGTGTTAGCATCGCACCACCGCCGACGGTGCAGGGGACGCACGAAGAGGACTACGATGAGATTTCGCTGCCACCTTGGCATGCGGCTATAGTTTGTATTGTATTGTTGGTCATTATTATTGGCACTGTGATTGGTAATGTGCTCGTCTGTATCGCTGTGTGTATGGTGCGTAAGCTACGTCGTCCATGCAATTATTTGCTTGTGTCATTGGCACTTTCTGATTTGTGTGTTGCGCTGCTGGTGATGCCAATGGCGATGTTATATGAAGTGTTGGACACATGGAATTTTGGTCCGATACTGTGTGACATTTGGGTGTCGTTTGATGTGCTCTGTTGTACTGCCTCCATATTGAATTTGTGTGCCATATCGGTTGATCGATATTTGGCCATAACCAAGCCATTAGAGTATGGCGTTAAACGTACGCCGCGTCGCATGATGGCCTGCGTAGCTTTGGTATGGTTAGCGGCGGCGAGTATATCGTTGCCACCGCTACTCATTTTGGGTAATAAACATGAGGACGACGATGGCACGCCCATTTGCATTGTTTGCCAAAATTTTGCATATCAAATATATGCGACGCTCGGCTCTTTCTACATCCCGCTCTCTGTAATGTTGTTCGTTTATTATCAAATATTTCGTGCAGCGCGTCGCATTGTGCTGGAGGAGAAACGCGCACAAACGCATTTGCAGCATGCGTTAAATGGTACGGCGTCACCGCAGCCGCAGCCGCAACCTCCAGTCAATACAGATCTCACTGTGGTGGGTAGTGGTAATGGACAGCGTCATAGCAGCTATGGCAATACCTCACTTACATACTCCACCTGCGGCACGTTGAGTGCACATCATCCCAGCGGTGGTAGTGGTGGTGGTGTGAGCGGTTCAACTGGGCTGCTGGGGTCGCCGCATCAAAAGAAATTACGCTTTCAGTTGGCCAAAGAGAAGAAGGCTTCCACTACGTTGGGTATTATTATGTCTGCATTTACCATTTGTTGGCTGCCATTTTTTATACTCGCGCTGATACGACCGTTTGTTGAATCGCAAACGGTGCATATACCAGATGCGCTCTCCTCGCTGTTCCTATGGTTGGGCTATGCCAATTCGCTGCTTAATCCTATTATTTATGCTACGTTAAATAGAGACTTCCGCAAACCATTCCAATTGATACTTCATCTACGTTGTTCCAGCCTTAATACGATGATGCGTGAAAATTATTATCAAGACCAATATGGTGAGCCGCCATCGCAGCGCGTTATGTTGGGCGATGAGCGCCATGGAGCACGGGAAAGTTTCCTCTGAAATTAGGCAATTTAAGGGCGGTAAGGGAAGTAAAAGGGATAGGAGAAGTGCAAGAGATATAGTAGGTATAGTTTTTAAATAGTTTGTGTATATATGTATGTATGTAAGTGTGTAGTTGTAGTATAAATGTTTCAAAAACGATTCCAAGTGTTTCAATGCGACAACTCAAATGTATTATGTAGAGTAAATACAGTTATGTGCAATAAAATAGCAACACATAATAAAGTGGACTTCCTTCAACTTAGCATAGGTTTAAAGAAATGGATGCTTTTCTGGTAAATTTAGATTTTGTCTTATTAACTATTCTGATATAAAGAAATAATATTAAGCTAAAAAAATTTATGAAATGAAAAAGTAAATAAAATAAAAATAAAATGAGCTTTAAAAAAATGAAATATAAAAGTAATTTAAGAAAAAAAAATAAAGTAAAGCAAAAAAAAAAATAAAACAAAAAAAAAAAAATAAAATA
>CAXKVI010000001.1:10682713-10695213 GCA_964058755.1 Campiglossa producta | reverse complement strand
TGTCTACTAAGGTTGTAAATAGTTACTGTTGTTGTATATGTGTATAAGTATGTATGTAGTTTTAATAGCTCTCATGCGCTGTCCGAATGTAGTGAGTACAGTTAGACGTTAATACAATCAAAAACTTTAAAATAATAGAAGAATAATGAAATGAAAATAATTTAAACTGCAAAAAAAAAATAGAGTTAAAAACAAAGTTAAAGAGACTACACTCAAATTTATATAAATAACGAAATTGATTAAAAATAATACTCAAATCGCGAGAAAAGCTTTGCGGTCAGAAGTTAGAGAATGTCAAAAATTAAGAGCACAAATCTTATTGCTCTGAAATATCGTAAATTTAAATTACGTCGCAAAAACTTGCCAATTGAAAAAAATGGGGAAAAAACCTGTAAAGCTGTTTGTAAAAGTTGTAGGCACTGATCGGGTGCACAATTCGAAATGCGATTTAACAGGTTCTTTGAAATATCGTAAAATTTCATACAGTTCGCCATGATATTTTAACTTTAAAACTAAAAACCAAAAATAAATCCACATCTTTTGGGTTCAAGTTTCTCGTAAATATCGTAAATTTTTTGAAAACTTAGAGCTGTTTCAAAAGTTTGAGACATTTATTTGCAATTCTAAATGTTCCCAAAATAATTTAAATAATTGTAAATGGCTATAAACCATTATATTTTTTTTATATCGTAAATTTTCCCACTTTTTTTCAAACAATTAATAGGTTTTTTTTGTTTGTTTTTCAAAAACAAAAGTAAATACACAATTTTTGGGACCTATCGATTATTTGCTTCGAGGTTAAAAATGTTTCGTAATTTACGATATATTTTGTAAAAAGTTAGAACGGTCTCAAAAGTTTAAAACACTTACGTAGTATAAAATTCGAAATGTTCCCAAAATACTTAAAAAAATTGTAAACGGCTATAAACGATTAAACCATTTTTAATATCGTAAATTGTCCCCATTTTTAATATCGTAAATTGTCCCACCTTTCAGAAACAATTAAAAAGTTTTTTTGAAATATCGTAAATTTTCATACCGTTCGCTTTCACTTTTCAACTTTAAAAATACAAACCATAAAATAAATCCAAATTTTTTGGGACCTATTGATTATGTAGTTCAAAGTTAAAAATGTTTCGTAAATATCGTAAATTTTTTTAAAACTTAGAACTGTCTCAAAAGTTTAAAACACTTATATAGTGTACAATTCGAAATGTTCCCAAAATCCTTTAGAAATTGTAAATGCCTCTAAACCATTAAATTTTTTTAATATCGTAAATTTTCCCACCTTTCACAAACAATTAAAAGGTTTCTGAAAGGCCTTTCACTTTTCAACTTTAAATCAAAAAAAAAAAAAAAATACAAAATGTTTGATACTTATCGATTATGTAAATCGAAGTTTTTCAAAAGGGTTTAAAAAATATATCGTTAATATCGTAAATTTTTTCTAAAGTTGGAACTGTTTCGAAAGTTTAAAGTACTAATGTGGTATACAATTTGAAATGTTTCCAAAATAATTCAAACAAATTTAAATGATTTATAGGTTTTTTTTAAATATCGTAAATTTTCCCATTTTTCACAAAAGCCTGCAAATTTCAAAAACATTCAGAAAATATTGCAAACCTGTTTGTAAAGGTGATTGCGTATGCAATTCGAAATGTTGCAAAAATGTTCTAAAAATTATTTTGAATAGTTTTCAGGTTTTTTTTTTAATATCGTAAATTTTTCAAAAATAAACTTTTGAGACTTCCAAAAATATTGCAAAAAAAAATAATTTTTATACTGTTGTCCAACGTTTTAGACTAAAATCGTCTATGTAATTCGTTCGAAAAGTTTTAAAAAGGCTTAAATATCGTAAATTTTTCCAAAAAAAAAATTATTAAGCCTCTTTTAAATATTTCAGACACTTATCGAGCAAATATTTATAATAACAATACTTCAAAAATTTAGCAGCCCTTTTCTCGGCGAAAAGTGGAGCTATTAGTTAATTGAGTACACAGATCGGTTAGTATTCAATTGGACAGCACGGTATTATGCATAGCCTCAAAATTTCAGATTTTTGAGTTACCACCTTTTACTTACTTTTTAGCATTTCTGGCAATTTTAAACACATCTAAAATTTATTAAAAAATTTAACTTTGTGAAAGAAAATCTTATCGTAGGTTATAAAAATTAAATAATTAATAGTGCAAAAAAACTAGGTGCTATAAATTAATATTTATTAAAACAACTAAACGGTCATTAGCTTAGTTCTACAAACAAACAATTTGTTAAACATTGGCCATTTTCTTGGTAAATTGCAATAAATAATCGATTTGTTGATTCATATTGATTTATTTTTGTTTTCATATCAAAAAGAGATATTTTATTTGAAATTTGTGTGTATAAAGAAGCAGTTGTATGAAAACTTGCAGTAAATTATAAACAATATTTTAATATATGCAGATAAATATGTTCATATCAAAGTGCTTGATTGGCTCTGCAATAAATATTGTTAAAATTTAAGATTGCTTATTTTTTCCAGTTGTTTACAATACCCCCATACCACTACACATCAAACTAAATACACAGGTATTTCATATTTTAGTCAATTAGTAAAATTTCAAAATATTTTTTCTAGCTTGCAATTTTATTTATTTGTACGACTTGTACAACAAAGCACTCAAAAGCATTTTCATCTAATACAATATTATTTGTGAGGCAAAATTTGTATTATATACCTAACCTAATAACGGAAAAGCTTTGAAACTCTTACTTAAAGGATGATGCAAACGATTATTTGCCGATGAGAGAAAAAAATTGATTCATCGATTATTTGAAACATGAATTTTGACCGGAAAATCCTGGTTTATAACCATGCACCAAATTTAGAAAATTTGACGAAAAATTGCAAATCTGACGCTTTTTTCCATACAAATATCCTTTTCTAAATTTGGAATTCCATTAAATTTGGCCTCATTTGCCGAACAATACAATCCACAGTTCCTCAAAACATCAACCCTATCTGTGTTCCACGTTTAGAATTGCCCAGCTTTTGTCCTGTGGTAACTCTTAGAGAAAAAAATGGTGGGACCATATTTGTAGAGAATTTCCAGGTCTACAACTTGGTCTTTGGTAGTTTTTCGAAAAAAACATAGCGTTTTCGAAAAAAGTCCAAAAAACCTAAAATTTAGACCTTTGACCCCGAATAACTTATGAGGTTATCTATCTGAAGGTAAACCTAAGCTAAGATTGGACTAAATTTCTTATTTATTACATTCAAAACAAAGTTCTAAAAATACCTAACTACAACAGCTTGTTTTAAAAATTTTGGTTTTAAGTTCAAAGTCACTTTATAGAAGTCACGTCTCTCTGTGATACAAACATTTTAAAACTAATTTTACTATAGGAAAGTAAGAAAATTACAAAAACCTAGACAAAAAAAAACTAGGCAATAAAGTTATTGTATAAATATTGTACAAATTTAAAGTTAAGGACTCCAAGTGTAGATTAACAAAAAAAAAAAAAAAACAAATTTTAAATGTAAGTAAAAGAAAAGTAAAAAAAACAACAAATATAAAAAAAGTTCAGATACTTAAAAATGTAAGTAACATATTTGAAAAAAAAAAGAAAAAAAAAATTGCTAGCAAAAGCAAGTGACTTGAACGCCGACAAAAAATATAAAATTATATAATTATAAATAAATAAAAATAACTAGTTAATATAAATAAAAAAAAATACTAACCGTAGTGAGAGAGCAATTACATACAAATTAGTTATATAAATTATCAATACAAAAACATTAACATAACTCATAGAAGTTCAACAAGTTCACTCATAGCTAGTACAGTCTCAATGCCATGCACTAAACAATCATAAGTCGATCATACATATTTAAAAATTCAATAAAATCGCGCACTCATCGCGTATTCATTTCTCATTGACTTCAAAAAAAAAAAAATTTAAATATCTCTGTGAATAAGTAAAATGGCTAAAACAGAGATAAAATTAACAACAACAACTATACAATTCTTCCATTTTCTGTAGATGCATACATACTAAAATTTCTATCACATAATTCCTGCAATGATACTACTTCAATATGAATGTGAAGACATAAAACCGTTAAATACGATATTGGTAGTGTAAAAGGATATAAAGTTAAGCAATAAATGAAAAATCTTAAAACAAACTCTTAAGTATTAATTTAAAAAGAAAATGAGGTATAATTTAAAATTTTAAGAAAATGTAAAAAGCGCAATAGAGAAATACTGAATTAAGAAAAAATAAAAATTAGAAATAAATTTCATTTAAAAATGATATTATATTTAAAATTGTTGTTACTCTAATTAGCTTGGGTCTTCAAATGAAGTAAGGGTGAGTAAATTCGGTGAATTAGGTCGGTAAGTTTTTATTCTGAGATACAGGTAATAAAGAAACAAACTAAAAATAAATAAAATAAAATAAAATGAAATAAAAAAAATAAAATAAAATAAAATAAAATAAAATAAAATAAAATAAAATAAAATAAAATAAAATAAAATAAAATAAAATAAAATAAAATAAAATAAAATAAAATAAAATAAAATAAAATAAAATAAAATAAAATAAAATAAAATAAAATAAAATAAAATAAAATAAAATAAAATAAAATAAAATAAAATAAAATAAAATAAAATAAAATAAAATAAAATAAAATAAAATAAAATAAAATAAAATAAAATAAAATAAAATAAAATAAAATAAAATAAAATAAAATAAAATAAAATAAAATAAAATAAAATAAAATAAAATAAAATAAAATAAAATAAAATAAAATAAAATAAAATAAAATAAAATAAAATAAAATAAAATAAAATAAAATAAAATAAAATAAAATAAAATAAAATAAAATAAAATAAAATAAAATAAAATAAAATAAAATAAAATAAAATAAAATAAAATAAAATAAAATAAAATAAAATAAAATAAAATAAAATAAAATAAAATAAAATAAAATAAAATAAAATAAAATAAAATAAAATAAAATAAAATAAAATAAAATAAAATAAAATAAAATAAAATAAAATAAAATAAAATAAAATAAAATAAAATAAAATAAAATAAAATAAAATAAAATAAAATAAAATAAAATAAAATAAAATAAAATAAAATAAAATAAAATAAAATAAAATAAAATAAAATAAAATAAAATAAAATAAAATAAAATAAAATAAAATAAAATAAAATAAAATAAAATAAAATAAAATAAAATAAAATAAAATAAAATAAAATAAAATAAAATAAAATAAAATAAAATGAAATAAAATAAAATAAAATAAAATAAAATAAAATAAAATAAAATAAAATAAAATAAAATAAAATAAAATAAAATAAAATAAAATAAAATAAAATAAAATAAAATAAAATAAAATAAAATAAAATAAAATAAAATAAAATAAAATAAAATAAAATAAAATAAAATAAAATAAAATAAAATAAAATAAAATAAAATAAAATAAAATAAAATAAAATAAAATAAAATAAAATAAAATAAAATAAAATAAAATAAAATAAAATAAAATAAATAAAATAAAATAAAATAAAATAAAATAAAATAAAATAAAATAAAATAAAATAAAATAAAATAAAATAAAATAAAATAAAATAAAATAAAATAAAATAAAATAAAATAAAAATAAATAAAATAAAATAAAATAAAATAAAATAAAATAAAATAAAATAAAATAAAATAAAATAAAATAAAATAAAATAAAATAAAATAAAATAAAATAAAATAAAATAAAATAAAATAAAATAAAATAAAATAAAATAAAATAAAATAAAATAAAATAAAATAAAATAAAATAAAATAAAATAAAATAAAATAAAATAAAATAAAATAAAATAAAATAAAATAAAATAAAATAAAATAAAATAAAATAAAATAAAATAAAATAAAATAAAATAAAATAAAATAAAATAAAATAAAATAAAATAAAATAAATAAAATAAAATAAAATAAAATAAAATAAAATAAAATAAAATAAAATAAAATAAAATAAAATAAAATAAAATAAAATAAAATAAAATAAAATAAAATAAAATAAAATAAAATAAAATAAAATAAAATAAAATAAAATAAAATAAAATAAAATAAAATAAAATAAAATAAAATAAAATAAAATAAAATAAAATAAAATAAAATAAAATAAAATAAAATAAAATAAAATAAAATAAAATAAAATAAAATAAAATAAAATAAAATAAAATAAAATAAAATAAAATAAAATAAAATAAAATAAAATAAAATAAAATAAAATAAAATAAAATAAAATAAAATAAAATAAAATAAAATAAAATAAAATAAAATAAAATAAAATAAAATAAAATAAAATAAAATAAAATAAAATAAAATAAAATAAAATAAAATAAAATAAAATAAAATAAAATAAAATAAAATAAAATAAAATAAAATAAAATAAAATAAAATAAAATAAAATAAAATAAAATAAAATAAAATAAAATAAAATAAAATAAAATAAAATAAAATAAAATAAAATAAAATAAAATAAAATAAAATAAAATAAAATAAAATAAAATAAAATAATATAAAAGAAAAAAATAAAATAAAATACTACACATTCATGAAAATGGCATTGAAAATTTCCGGCGGTTCCTTGTACTTTGGAAACCCAGGATTTTCGTGAAACGAGAGATTAGTCACTTGAGCCTATTAACTCAAATCTGTAAAATTTTCACATTCGTGCCTCTGGCAAGCGAGCGACGATATATTGGCGCAATAAACCTAATGCGATTTCAGCAAAATGGTAAGTACGCGTGGTTGCTTTTGTGTCGGTTCACTGTTCAGCAAAACGGCGCCGGCGACTACTTTGTCATTGTCATTAATATAGCTTTAATATTCTCCATATTTTTCTATGCAACTTTGTCGCTTTTTATTTAAATTTTTAAATTTTTGTATGAGTGTGCTGAGAATAAACTTAGTAGTGTGAGTTGTGGTTAGGGCTCTTTTCGTGTTTATAAATAGTTGTGGAATTTTTACTTCACGCTTTTAGGTGCCACTCTTTAAATGAGTATAAATCGCTTTGAATTTTCGTCATACTTCTATTAGGCCAAAAGTATTTGTTCTGTGATTTGTTTCACCATTCGAAACGATGTTCATCTGACTGCCATTTCCTGCTTACTTAAGTATAGGGAAATGTTTTTCAAAAGGCCTTCAACAAATAATTCGCACACACGCGCTCACTTAACTCCAGCGTTTTTTTTTTTTTTTTTCATTATTACTTTTGAAATTGCTTCTACTTTCAACACGCACGATTCGGCTTGAGTGGTTCTTAAGCATTTAGTATTTATTCGCTGGAATTCTATAATGGGATGAACTAAGTGGTATTGTAACTGTGAGCTTTTGTTAAGTTTTTAATAAGAATTCATTCATTCCGAGGAATTCCGTGAACTTGTGTTTGTTGAAGTGTTTTGTTCCTATTATTGATATGCACGGGAGGACTAACACCAAAACCAAAATTGGAGAGGCGCGTCTCCTTTTAACATGAAATCCGATGATAACCACGGCCCCTTTTTCGATATCGAAAATTTCGAAAATGGCTAAAATGATATAGTTTGGTAGGATGAATCCCGTAGTCATTCTATTATGATTTCTTGATAAATTTTAAAAAGTAGGCGTGGCACCGCCCACTTTTCAGGGAGGCATATTTGCCAAAATGGTACTCCTCTTTGATTTGTATCTTTCCTAAAATGTTTTTATTTTTTGAAATTAACTTCTTAGGCGGCGATATGAAGTTTTGATTGACAGTGAAATTTGAGAAAATGGCTGATGATGCAACGGAAATTATGCAACGGAAATAGAAATTGCAGCCGACTTTCAGGCGTACGCGATTTTCACCACGATGTTTAGCTGTGCCAATCAAATGGGAGGTGAAATTCTAGGATCTAGCTAACATTGCACAAATTGTAATAGTTAGGCCGAGCAGAATTCATAGGTGTTGCCACTTAGGGCGGTTTACAGGGCTGCCACCTACCCCCATTTTTTTTTTAATATAGAGCTAGATATGCTAATATGGGTATCAAATGAAAGGTATTTCCGGCCGTATTCCAAATATGACGATTTCGAGCAGGGTTGCCACCTAACCGCAGTTTATTTATTTTTTCGTATATCTCGGGAACTGCTTTACCGATTTAGACAAAACTTAGCATAGAGACAACTTAATTCATTCTAAGATTATATACATGGTTGTTGCTACTACGGGAAGTTTACAGGGTTGCCACCTTTTCCAATTATTTTTAAATATAGAGCTAGATATGCCAATATGGGTATCAAATGAAAGGCATTTCCGACCGTATTTCAAATATTATAATTTAAAACAGTGTTACGGCTTAGGGTTGCCACCTAACCGCAATTTATTTATTTGTTCGTATATCTCGGGAAGCTTGACCGATTTGAATACAATTTGGCACTTAGACAATTTGATTCATTCTAAGATTATATACATGGGCGTTGCTACTAAGGGCGGTTTACAGGGTTGCCACCTATCCCAGTTTTTTTTAATATAGAGCTAGATATGCCAATATGGGTATCAAATGGAAGGTATTTTCGGCAGTATTCCAAATATGACTATTTCACGCAGGGTTGCCACTTAGGGTTGCCACCTAACCGCAATTTACAACCACTGTAACAACTCTCCTTTCTATCTTTCTTCGCCTTCATATTATCTCCCTCCCTGTGTCTCTTCATTCCCCTTTTTTCTTCGACCACGCCCCTCGTCCTCGATATCCCATTCATATAAGCCCCTGTTAATTTAGGCATAATTCTATCCACGTACCGAATTTGAAGGAAAACGCACCATGTATAAGATATTTTCGAATTGATCGGCTTTCTGGTCCACTTCGCGGAAGTAAGAAATTGTGAATGTAAACCATTCTCGAATATTTCTGAATTTAAGAAGTGTACTGGCTACACGAGTTTTTTTTTTCTAAATATTTCGTCTAGCTTTCAGGTAGTAAGCCCAATTTCTGATTAAAGCAAAACTGTTTATCTTCCCTTACTAAAAAAAAAATTGGTACTTTCGAGAACATTTTGGTACCCTTCTTGGTACGAAAAAAATATGTCAGTGGCAACACTTCATGTACTCAGACACAAGGCGCAAACCACAAGCAATATGAAGCGCTAAGTAGCTAAATGCCGTTAACTAGGTGAGTGCTTAAACTCAACCAATTTCATGGTTTTTGTGGTTTGTTTTATCTTCGTCAGAAATGTTGTTTTTCTATACATCATTTTTATCAAACTTGAGGTAAGCACGAAAAACTTTTCAACTCCATAATGAATGGCATTGTTTACTATTTACGCGGTGCGAAAGTCAACAAAAGGTAAACAACTACAGCCATCACTGCGGTGTGTAATCAGTTTTCACATTTTTCTGCTATGCCGAGTTTTTTCTAAAGATAACTAGAACAAAAGTGGTAAACTTGTTTCGTCATTTTACCTTTTTCGTAATGCGAGAGCTATTTTAGTAGGGGACAATACGATTTTCTTCGAAGGAGTTTTGCAGCTGCTCAGTAATACGTTGTAGTTTTGAAAATTTACTACGAACTCGAAAAATGTTAATACTTCAATCAGTATCTAATGGTCTCTGAGCTGAATATTCGCGGTACAAAGTAAGCTACAAAGAAGATGTATAATGTCACATTCATACAGATATCCGTATGAAAGATTTTCAAACTATTATTAAAAAAATCAAATTAAAAATACTTGAGAGTAAAGTTATGCAAAGAAATATCCATTAATGTCATTTTCAATTTAGTATTATGAAGCTCCTGAAATTTGCAAAGCCATTTTTATGAATGTGTAGTTCAATCTCTGAAAATGTGCTACACATTCATGTTTCTGGCGGAAAGAAAATGTTTAAATATTGAATTTCTAAATTTATAAAACTTCTCGTTGGACCAGAAACTAGGATGTATTGCACTGAACCACAAACACCATGACACCAAGGCTATCCACTTGGGGTGTTGCCACTTCGGCGGGTTAAAGGGTTGCCACCTATCTAATTTTTTTTTTAAATTATGAAGCAACATATGCCAATATGGGTATCAAATGAAAGGTATTTTCAGCGACATGCCCACTAAAATATTTTCTAGTATGGTTGCCACCTTTCCGCAGTATATTTGTATATCAGGACTATTTCGGAAAGCGCTTGACCGATTTGGATGAAATTTGCCATATAGATAGTATGATTAATTCTAAGACTATCCACTTGGGGGTTGCCCCTTCAGAGGGTGTAGAGGGTTGCCATATATCTAAAAAAATTTTAATTATGGAGTTAGCTATGCCAATATGGGTATAAAATGAAAGGTATTTTCGCCCACATGCCAACTAAAATATTTTCAAGTAGGGTAGCCGCCCAGGGTTACCATTTTACCGTATTGTATCTGTATTGTATATTTTTGGGATCATATTTGAATTATTTTTGGATCATTTTGAGATTATTTAGGGGTCACTTTGGAATAACTTTGTTGCCATTTTGAAATCATTTTCTGTTCAATTTTGGAATAATTTGGGACAATTTTGGGGTAATTTTCGGATCATTTTGGAATCCTTTTGGGGTCATTTTTAGATAATTTTTGGGTCATTTTGGGAACATTTGAGGGTCTTTTTGGGGTCGTTTTAGGATTATTTTAGGATTATTTTGGAACATTTTTGGATAAGTTTGCGGTCATTTTCGCATGAGTTTGGGTACATTTGAGGGTATTTTTGGGATCATTTGGGAATCAGTTTTGGATATTTTGTGATCATTTTATGGTCATTTTTGGGATCATTTTTGGATGTTTTTGGATAGCTTTTGGGTAATTTTGGGAACATTTGAGGGTATTTTTGGGGTCGTTTTGGGACTATTTTAGCACGATTTTGGGAACATTTTTGGATAATTTTTTAAGGGTGTTTTCGGGGTCATTTGGGATCATTTAAAGGCCATTTTGGGATCATTTTTGGGTCGTTCTGGTGTCAAATTCGTATCATTTTGTGTACATTTAAGGGTCTTTTTGGGTTCATTTTAGGATTATTTTGGGATTAGTTTTGGGTCATTTTGTGATCATTTTGGGTAAGTAAAGTTAGTGCCAAATTGATAGCACCGAGCAAGCTCGGACACCCAGTTACTTCGTGTTTATGGCTTAACGAAAATTTTTAAAAATTTACTTTGGGAATTTCAAAAGAGGAATTGAAGGAATATCAACCTAAAACCTATATCAGTCGAAAGAGTATAAAGAGAATATAACTTGGAAAAGTATATTTGTATCAAAAACTAAATTCTCAAATATTGCAAGAGCAATAAACTTTCAAACACGATTTCCCAAAATTTTACTTTTGGCATATTCATGGTTTTGGCAAGCGAGCGACGACATCTAAAGCACCGTGGAACTTCTCCAAATTAAAAATATAAAATTTAAAGGAAAACTTTTAACAATTCATAAAAATTCACAACAAAATTTTTCTTATAACGAACACACACACACACAAACTTATTTCGACCAGATTACCTATACGCCCTGTCGTACCCAGTTGGGGTAGGTAAAAGCAGCTTTGTTTCTGTCTCTTGTGCTCTATATCAAGAAGCGTGCTTAAGTATTCATCCAAGGCAAAGTTATAAGTTAAGGTGAACAGTAATTCATTAAATGTATAGTCAACGAAGAGGTCAACAGCTTGGTAATATGATCAATATAAGCTTACAAATTTAAAGCAATTTATTTGAATATTAAGGCAAGCTACAAAATAATGTTGACGCCTTAGCATAAATGAGGCAATATGCTATAAATTGGGTTATTATTTATTGCAATTTGAGTTTTGTACTTTAATGTTTGCAATAAATTAGCCACTTTATTGGTTGTTGAAAATTTGTGGAAAATACAAACGCGATGCAAGTTGTGCTAACTAAGTGGGGTTTTTTTTTTGTGAAAATATAAAAGCAATAATAGGTAAATTGAGTTAGAGATTTTAAAGAAAAGAAAACAAAAGTGTGTTATTGTTAGTTTCAAAAGCACATGGCAGCTAATAAAGGGCTATGATTAACTTATTTTCCTGTAAGTAAAAGTTTGACATCCTCGTCTTGGTTAATCATGCAATTTTGGGCATTCGGAAACATCAAGGGCAGTCAAAGTACTGTCACCTATTTTTAACAACTCAGTCCAAACCATAACTTGGCCGTGACACAGTCAATACACTACATTCCTTGCGCCTTTAATAAAAGTATTACACATTCGCTAGCAGTATTCTTATTGTAGATTGCTACTCCTATGGGTAATTGTTTTTCGTAAAAAAAGATGAAGTGCTTCAATTAGGAATAAACTTTCAAATTACCGTTAATGCTACATTAGACAACAGACAAATTACTCAGTGAAACTCCCAGAAGATATTTCAAAATTTGCAACATATGCTTGGAGTGAAAACGAAAATTGCTTTATGATATATTAGGGAAATTTGTATCTGCTGAGAAAGCGTAAATAGCTACATATGT
>CAXKVI010000001.1:10667713-10680213 GCA_964058755.1 Campiglossa producta | reverse complement strand
TCCTTCATAACAAAGCATTTCACACTGACATGCCGTATATATTCATCTCATATGTATGCGGGTTTAAACAAAGTTACCCGTATTCAGAAAAAAGTATAGTACTTTATTTATATTTAAACATTGGGGTAGGAAAAAGGAAGTAGGAAAAAATAATAAAACCGGCGGCTTCTGCTTCAAACACAGTCTAAAATTACATCTAATTGTAGATCTGTACATTTTAAAATAAAATTTGACACAGAGCTATAAACTGTTCAGCTTAGATAACAAAACTACATACTCAAAAAAAAAAAAATTTAAATTTCGAGAACCACTTTAAATTTTTGATAAAATATAGACGAGTTTTCCAAAACATTTTTTTTAAAAAGTTCTTGACTCATATCTAGATAATACATAAATTTGAAAAGTTTTACTATGAGAAAAGTTGATGAAAATTTTATGAAAATACCTGAACCTGTATGTATGTAGGTACACTCTAATATGTGTATTTAGTGTTATGTATATCTACAACTACATAAAATAACTCAAAAATAGCGTGCTTATTGTATAACTTATTTTTATTTATCTTCTCATTTAAATGTTCCTTTTTTTGATTTGCTCTAGAATGTTTGTGTTAACTTAAGTACATATAGGAGATACATCTATTTATTATACATTTCAAATGGCGCATTGTGGGCGGAAGAAGAATGTAAAATCCTTTATGCCGGAAGCGTGTGAAATAGCTAGTAGTTAACGAACAAGGACACTCAAATAAACTAAAACACAAACCCCAAAAAGTATGCAGTAAAAATGGAATAAAATAAACGAAAAATAAAACGAACTTACCTATAGACCTTTGCACTACCCTATGCGGGTATATACATAAGACCGGATCGGGCCCCATACAAAAAAAAAAAGTTACAAAAGTCCGCCCCTAAATTTGAATGTTATGTTGAGAGTATTTCGGGAAATTTTTTTATTTATTTTTTATCCTTATAAAAAAAGCCCAAATGTTTTTTTTATTGTAACTTTTTTATTTTACATCCGATTTTTTTAAAAATGATAAGTCAAAATGTTTATTTCGACAGCCCGCATAATTCATCTGAATGTCCTTTTGGGCTGGGAAGTCGTTTTCACATAGTTACGGCAGCTAACTCCCCTTAAGGTCCTTAAATATTGGAACTGCTATAAATCCTTTGTTTATAAGCCTAGCCAAACAGTTCAAAGACAACATTATCATGAATTTTAGAGCACTTTCTTTAGGTGAAACAAAAAGGATAATTTAAGGACCTTAAACGCAGTTAGCTGCTGTAACTATGTGAAAACGACTTTCGAGTCCAAAAGGACATTCATAAGAATTATGCGGGCTGTCGAAATAAAAATTTTGACATATGATTTTTAAAAATCGGATGTAAAATAAAAAAGTTATAATAAAAAAACCATTTGGGTTATTTTTGTAAGGATAAAAAAAAAAAAAATTTCCCGCAATCCTCTCAACATAACCTTCAAATTTATGGACGGACTTTTGCAAATTTTTTCTTCGACCCGATCTAATATCCATACGTGCAAATATTACACGGAAGCAGGTGATAAAACATAAACGTTATGCTACATGCACGTAAAAATAATGCCTGCCAACTGTCAACTCTCTTGGGAAGAAAGTTGAAAGGGTTAAATTTTTGTGGCTAGTTTGTACTTGTCCACCTTCCTCACATATTTGTATGTACAAGGTCCTGCTTCATTTTTTTTTTTTTAAGTTTTATCAAAACAGCGAGTCTTCTTCTGCATTAAGGCCGACCCTAAAATTTATTACAACAAAGACTGACACAGCCATATTTATTTGGGCATTAATAAATCATACTAAAAGTTTACTCGTTAAGCAGATAAATTTCCTCAGAGACATTTTTTTAGAATTTAAACGTATCATTGTTTAAGTTTCAGATACATATTTCCATCTCGAACTCTCTTTATATCCATCTCCATTTTTATCTACGTTGGCAGGCAGCACGACGATAGGGTTCAATATGTGGTATGATATTATTCCTCCCAGGAAAAATAATTTCCGATCACTGCCCTATATCCATTTATGGTAGGCCACGGCAGCAATGGTATGTATGGCACCGATCAAAGTATGTTGTTGAGCCGTTGCTTGCAAGTGAGCGTCAGAGCATAACAAACGACATCCATTGATTAGTCAGTGCGTTGATGGCGCTCTCTTTCAAGCGCAGCACAATTTCATTATTCGAGAGGGGTAGCGAAGAGCATTATAATTTATGTGAATTTGATTCTCAGATTTTCTTACAATTGTCCCACTAGCTGCCGGGGCTTGATTTGAGAATAAATTGTGACCGATATTTATATTATAATCTAAGTGGTTGAACCCCAAAATATTATGATGCTAATAACAAAGACAGGCGCAATCTATTCAAAACGGAATAACCTAATAATTTCTCTACTTGAAATAGTTTTTGGAGGCGAATGAATAAAAAAGACTCATCCTTATTTCACCAGCATTAAACTTATTTATTACAAAGCTACAAAAAGACGGTTAGGCAAAAAATTGTTTGCCTGTTCGCAAACATTCTAAAATTGAGTTTTCTTATTATTTCGTTATGTAAGCGCTCATATCCGTGTGATGAGGGCATAAATGGTGTCTATCAGAAAATATATTGCTTATATAAGGCTTATTTAAAGTGGACAAACTTACTTACCTACTTAAAATAGCCTTAAACCGCCTAGGCGATTTTGGCCGTCCAACATGTTACGTCAGTCGGTTCTTTGTTGAGCCAACTGCCGCCACTTGGAGACACCGCGTGCTCTCAGATCAGCCTCCAATTGGTCCTGCCATCCGAGTGATGGTCTCCCTCTACTTCCAACGGCGGGTACCGATAAAAATACCTTCTGGGCCGGAGCGTCTTCGTTTATTCGCACCACGTGTCTTAGCCAGCGGAGCCGCTGGGTTTTAATTCGCTGAACTATGTCCACGTCTGCGTAAAGCTCATACAGCTCACCAATATATCATCCTCGGTACTCGCCGTCGCCAACTTTTCGGGGTCCATAAATATTTCGAAGAATTTTTCTCTCGATTACTCCCAAAGCCGCCTCATCAGATGCTGTCAGTGTCCATGCTTCTGCACCATATATCAGGACGGGTTCGGATTTTTCACTATAAACTCTCCAGCAAAAATCTATCCAGCAACGCTCTATATGAAAATTTGGTGCAAAAACAGCCTATCTCAACTATAAATGTATTAAATTTTCATTCAGATAGGCTGTTCGTGTTTTTTTTTTCGGACCCAGCACCATCACGCACGAGCACATGTGCACACGCGTGCGTGTTTCGTGTCACATTCAAAAGCACGCACGACGCCCATCTCTATTCGCGACAGCTCATACACGTTTGGCTCCGAGCCAGCACTTTTTTGTGTCTTTCATTTTTGTTCATGCTCCATAGTTTTTTTGCCAACATCATTAAAGGTTGAGCCCGAAGCCATGCTGTTGTTGAAAGGTGAGAGCAGCTTTATATAACCCGCAATTATTGCAGTGCACTTGTAGTGTGACAACATGTACGTTAGACTGGCTGACAAAAAAATATATATCTTCATAATTATACTAATGTTATTTACTTTTCAGAATGGCAGCTAATTTTTTGACTTCACTGGTTTGAATGCTTGAAAAAAAATTAAGATAACTCCTCAAAGATTTAAAAATTTGCAAATTTTTTTTCGCCGTTTCTATAACTGAAAAAACGAAAAAAATTCTTCGCCCAGTCCAATGAGCATACATCTCAGTAACGGCGCCAGCTGTGTTGACAACAATGCTTTTGAAGAGCACATTCTATGCATTTCGCAGAAAGCGAACGTGAGTAGGTATGGATGAGTGCGCTTATAAAAATGTTAGAGACATATCCGTTTTATTAAATGTTTTTCACAGCACTTTTCGGTAGTGAAAGAAAACAATTGTAAATAACATATGCTGACAAGTACACAAAAAATTCAAATCTTGACGAAGCGTATAAATGCGACTAGCTAGCTTTTTTTGATAAATGCAAATGTTAGGTAAAATTTTTTTAAATGCTAAATTTAAAGGCAAAATTTTTGAGCAGGTATTTTCTTTCAATTGGTGTATGGCACCAAAAATTAAAACAACCGGATCAAAAAATTCAAAATTTAAAACAAAATATTACCTATCCTCGCTTTCAATTTTTACTAAAATTTTCCGGAACCGGACTTTGTAGCCAGTACACGTGAAAGAAGTTAATTTCTCAAATTTAGAAATAACGAAATATGAATAAGGTGTATTCGAGAATGGTTTAGATTCACAATTTCTTGCTTCCGGGAAGTGGACCAGGGAACCGATCCATTCGAAAATATCTTATTCATGGTGCGTTATGCCTAAATTAACAGGGGCCAATACGAATGGGATATAGAGGAAGAGGGGCGTGGTAGAAGAAAAGAGGAGAATGAAGAGAAAAAGGCAAAAGGGAGAGAGATAGTGTGAAGGCGAAGAAAGATAAGAAGGAGAGTTGTAAAAGGGGCTGTAAATTGCGGTTAGGTGGCAACCCTAAGTGGTAACCCTGCGTGAAATTGTCATATTTGGAATATGGCCGAAAATACTTTTCATTTGATATCCATATTGGCATATCTAGCTCTATATTTAAAAAATATTGTGATAAGTGGCAACTCTGTAAACCACCCCAAGTGGCAACACCCATTTATACAAATCGGTGAAGCAGTTCCCGAGATATACGAAAAAATAAATAAATTGCGGTTTTTAGGTGGCGACCCTGCTTGAAATTATCATATTTGGAAAATGGCCGGAATATATAATATACATATATATTTTTGCCATAAGTGGCAACACCCATGAATTCTGCTCGGCCTAACTATTACAATTTATGCAACGGTAGCTAGATCCTAGAATTGCGCCTCCTATATGCTTTGCACAGCTAAAAATCGTGGTGAAAATCGCCTACTTCTTAAAGTCTGCAACATACGCCTGAAAGACGGCTCCAATTTCTATTTCCGTTGCATAATTTCCGTTGCATCATCAGCCATCTTCTCAAAATTTACTCTCAATCACTGACTTTCCTAGTGTTGGTGGTATCACAACGGGCCTTCCATTCCTGGCCTAAGTGTGCCTCTGCGGCAGCCACTCGAACCTAACCTAACCTAACCTACTCTCAATCAAAACTTCATATCGCCGCCTAAGAAGTTAACTTCAAAAAGTACGATGGACTCGAAAGTATTTATAGAAAGTTTCCCTAAAGCTCTCTAATGCTTCGTGTCCTGTTGATCATAGGGAACCACACTTACCCCATATAGCACCTCAGCTTTGGTTAAGCATGCATATAAAGCTTACTTCTATATCTCAAGTTACTTTTTTCTCCTGGTTATGATTTTTTTTGGCCATTAGCATGCAAACTGCAACTATTTACATAAATTTTGACTCAGCTGTCAGTAGAGGGATAGTAAAATAATTTATGATGCTTGTGATAGTCTTACACAGGGACACGAAAGCACCTTAGTAGGCATGGGTAATAGCGCATTAATCTTTGCGCTATCGCCAATGCAATATGCAGCGCTAGCGCAATGGCATTACAACTGTTTTAAAAATACAAATGACATTACTATGCATTTTCATACCAGGGAAGCTAAAATTTTTCGGTTTTTTATGATACTACTGGACTCTAGCTAGCTTCATTTCTGGCAGCTAGCCCAACTAACATCGACAATGGTGGTGGCGCTATTGCCACATACAGCCATATGTTACCCATAACTACACTTTAGTGCACTTTAAGTATGTGCTTTAAAAGCATATGTTCATACGAGGGGTTTTAAAGTTTGAGTTTTATAAAATACTGCAATTTAAATGCAATCTATCGCAATACGAGCACCTGCTCTTACATGTATGTAGTTTTCTACAAATCGTTTTTTTTTCACTTGTTTTTGCTGCTACATCAGCTGTTGCCAACTTGCAAGAACCTTTAGATATAGAAATAAATTTACTCACAAAATCTGTCTTCGCCTGCCTTATGGCTTCCTGTCGCTTCCGATGGCGTATTTGCACTTTGGTGTATAGGTACAACATGTTTGTACTTATGAGATTTTCATATAGAAATATATTGCAAAATAACCCCACAAAATTATATTATAGAATAGCAGACCCGCGAGGACTTCGGGGTAGTGATATATATATTTTTTGAAGTTAGCTTCTTAGGCGCCGATATGAAGTCAGTGATTGAGAATAAAATTTGAGAAAATGGCTGATGATATAACGGAAATAGAAATTGTAGTCGACTTTCAGGCGTATGTTGCGGACTTTCAGGCGTAGGCGATTTTCACCACGATGTTTATGTTTAGCTGTAGAAGTCCAATAGGAGGTGAAATTCTAGGATCTGGCTAACGTTGCACAAATTTTAATAGTTAGGCCGAGCAGAATTCATGGGTGTTGCCACTTAAGGTGGTTTACAGGGTTGCCACCAGTACCATTTTTTTTAAATATAAAGCTAGATATGCCAATATGGGTATCAAATGAAAGGTAATTTCGGCCGTATTTCAAATATGACAATTTGAAGTAGGGTTGCCACCTAACCGCGATTTTTTTATTTTTTCACATATCTCGGAAACTGCTTGACCGATTTGAATAAAATTTGGCATATAGACCACTTAATTCATTTCAAAATTATATAAATGAGTGTCGCTACTAAGGGTGGCTTACAGGGATGCCACCTTTTCCAGTTTTTTTTTTTAATATAGAGCTGGATATGCCAATATTGGTATCAAAGGAAAGGTATTTTCCGCCGTATTCCAAATATAACAATTTGAAGCGGGGTTGCAACTTAGGGTTGCCACCTAACCGCAATTTATTTATTTATGTGTATATCTTCGGGAACTGCTTGGCCGATTTGGATAAAATTTGGCACACATACCATTTGATTCATTCTAAGATTATATACATGGGTGTTGCCACTCAGGGCGGTTTACAGGGTTGCCACCTATCCACATTTTTTTTCAAATATAGAGCTAGATATGCGAATATGGGTATCAAACAAAAGGTACTTTCGGCCGTATACCAAATATGACAATTTCAAGCAGGGTTAGCATTTAGGGTTGCCACCTAAAGGCAATTTATTTATTTTTTCGTAGATCTCGGGAACTGCTTGACCGCTTCGGATAAAACTTGGCATATAGACAACTTTATTCATTCTAGGATTATATACATGGCTGTTGCCACTTAGGGCGGTTTACGAGGTTGCCACATATCCCATTTTTTTTTTTTTTTTTTTTGTAAAGTGATAGATATGCCAATATGAGTATCAAGTGAAAGGTATTTTCAAATATGACAACTTCAAGTAGGGTTTTTTAAGTAGGCGATTTTCACCACGATGTTTATGTTTAGCTGTAGAAGTCCAATAGGAGGTGAAATTCTAGGATCTGGCTAACGCTGCACAAATTGTAATAGTTAGGCCGAGCAGAATTCATACGTGTTGCCACTTAAGGTGGTTTACAGGGTTGCCACCAGTACCATTTTTTTTTAATATAAAGCTAGATATGCCAATATGGGTATCAAATGAAAGGTATTTTCCGCCGTATTCCAAATATAACAATTTGAAGCGGGGTTGCAACTTAGGGTTGCCACCTAACCGCAATTTATTTATTTATGTGTATATCTTCGGGAACTGCTTGACCGATTTGGATAAAATTTGGCATATAGACAATTTAATTCATTTAAAGATTATATAAATGGGCGTTGCTACTTAGGGTGGTTTTCAGGGTGGCCACCTTTTCCAATTTATTTTTAAATATAGAGCTTGATATGCCAATATGGGTCTCAAGTGAAAGGTATTTTCGACCGTATTCCAAAAATAATAAATTGAAGCGGGGTTGCAACTTAGGGTTGCCACCTAACCGAAATTTATTTACATACATTTTCTTGGCATTATCTCGAACAATTGCAAACATGACTTATCCTCTGCATTGTGATCTTTTATAACGATTTTCAAGGTTGCCACCTATTTTAATTTTTTAAAAGAAACCATTGGAATATCTATATATTTTAACACTCAATGTTTTTTACGGTATACTAATTTCAAGGAAAATAATTCTAACACCTAAATCGGCTCTACAATAAACTAAATTATATGGCAACCCTGGTACTGAAATGTAACATAAACTAGTTAACAAACCGTTTCATTTCCTACAAAGCATTTTATCGACACTCATATACACTTACTCTCGCTTGTACGCTTTCAAGTAAATAAATAGTTTGGCAATTTTGTTGTATGTTTGGGCGTTGTTATTTCAGCAACATTTTTGTTTGCTCTAAAATTGCTTGCTCACGCCCTTTACGCCAACACATCCTTTTGTGGCAGCATATTGGTAGCGCGGTTTTTTTGAGTAAAAGTTATTGCTACAATTTCTATAACATTGAATTTTAGCGCTTTTGCCAATGTAAAACTAGCCAGGCCATCGTTAATTCGATACGGGCCATGGTGCTGATGCCAGAAGTAGTTTTGCTTGTTTTCTTCCTCTCCCTTGCTTTTGTTATTGATGGCTGGTTCGCTAGTTGTGTGCGTTGTTGTTAGTAGCTATTGCACACTCCCACAATGATTCTTAAGTAGAGAAATAAACTATTTAGTAAGCACATACAAGAAGAAAGTTATACAAGCACACATACATACATAAACACATCCGCAGTGACTATGGCACGCATTGGTGGCCATAAAGCTGGTTTCTAAGTTTCAGTTTCAACTTTTGTTGTAAATTTTATATTGGGATTTTCATTGCATGTAGGTACACTACATACATACATATTTGTCTTAAATATTTTCGGCTAAAACCGAAATGGATATGTAAATATTTACAGAGAAATGCTTTTAGATTTTAACACAGGTTGAAATTTATTTTGTATGTAGCTAACTGGGTCAATTTTATTTTATTTTTTTTTGTTGTTGTTTGCGCTTGTGGGGGACATACAACATATGTAAGTATTTTGGCTATTAATCTAAGAGTGCATGTACTTTTCAGTCTTCATAGGTTTGAAAAAATGAAAGGGCGCAAAAGCTGAGTTCCGATTGATAGGCCTCTCAATATGTACAACTAAGTAAATGGGATAGCGAGATGACATGTCGTCATCCATCGAAAATTATTTAAAAACTTAATTGGCATTTGACCGAACTCGAACTTTGGCAGTAAAGCTCCTGCATTGCCATCTCTTAGGCTGTGCCTTCAAAAAGAGTTATACTTACATTTAATAGTGCCTGGGAAACTGAGCTTTGCTCGTCGATGTTGCCATACAATTTAATTGTTTTTGGTGAAATACTAACTAAGTTACATATTTTATTTTATTTTATTTTATTTATTTTATTTTATTTTATTTTATTTTATTTTATTTTATTTTATTTTATTTTATTTTATTTTATTTTATTTTATTTTATTTTATTTTATTTTATTTTATTTTATTTTATTTTATTTTATTTTATTTTATTTTATTTTATTTTATTTTATTTTATTTTATTTTATTTTATTTTATTTTATTTTATTTTATTTTATTTTATTTTATTTTATTTTATTTTATTTTATTTTATTTTTTTTTTTTTATTTTATATTATTTTATTTTATTTTATTTTATTTTATTTTATTTTATTTTATTTTATTTTATTTTATTTTATTTTATTTTATTTTATTTTATTTTATTTTATTTTATTTTATTTTATTTTATTTTATTTTATTTTATTTTATTTTATTTTATTTTATTTTATTTTATTTTATTTTATTTTATTTTATTTTATTTTATTTTATTTTATTTTATTTTATTTTATTTTATTTTATTTTATTTTATTTTATTTTATTTTATTTTATTTTATTTTATTTTATTTTATTTTATTTTATTTTATTTTATTTTATTTTATTTTATTTTATTTTATTTTATTTTATTTTATTTTATTTTATTTTATTTTATTTTATTTTATTTTATTTTATTTTATTTTATTTTATTTTATTTTATTTTATTTTATTTTATTTTATTTTATTTTATTTTATTTTATTTTATTTTATTTTATTTTATTTTATTTTATTTTATTTTATTTTATTTTATTTTATTTTATTTTATTTTATTTTATTTTATTTTATTTTATTTTATTTTATTTTATTTTATTTTATTTTATTTTATTTTATTTTATTTTATTTTATTTTATTTTATTTTATTTTATTTTATTTTATTTTATTTTATTTTATTTTATTTTATTTTATTTTATTTTATTTTATTTTATTTTATGTTATTTTATTTTATTTTATTTTATTTTATTTTATATTTTATTTGTTTTTTTTTTTTTTATTTGATTTCAATTTTTATTTTGAGCATATCGCAACCATGAGCTGAATTAAAAACAATATTCAAAAAAAAATTCTAGTTAATTCAGATTTTTACCTGCAGAGATTTATTGCTTGGACATATTTTAATTGACATGCGGTCATTCATGACATTTTTGGTTTATGTAATTTATTACTTAATAGTGCACTGCTGATTACCAACCTATATAACCTATCAACTTTCTTCTACGAAGTGTAACATCAGCAAAGGCTTCAAGCTAAATATATATGTGTGTATATTTTATTTTATTTCTAAAAACTTTTTACATATAATCAAAAACATTTAATATTTACCACAAGCTCTGGCTAGAAGCGTAGAATATGGAAAATTCCGGAAACTTTTAAATAACATTCAACATTTCTTATAAATACATTAGGGTGGTAATCAACATACGCACACAGCATTACTACTCTGTCACTTAATTAACTTAATTTATAATTCTCTTGTCGGACTAATGCCGGAATACCATTTGATAGTGGCCTATGACAAGCATCTTGTTCACACTGCGACTGAATGTAATTGAGCGGCATTGACATTATTACTTAGTTACTTGTGTAACCTTCGAACTGTAGCCTAAGCCTTTCTAATTATTCACATAAGCTTATTTTACACCTACATGTGTCGTAAGCTAAGGTGATAAACGACTTAACTGTGATCCTCCTTGCAGGGTAAAATGTTTTAACTACTTAGTAATAAATATTTGTGAGGTTTCGCATAAAGCCACGCCTTTTCATCTCATGCAAAGTCTTTTAACGTGCTATAAAAATAAGCATATATGACATTTTTCATTTTCATCACTTTGGTCTTTACGTCTTTTTATATTTCAGTTGTTTCAAAGGTAAGTGTGCCATGAAGTTGTGCATGCCGGTGTATGTGTCAGTCTACATATGTATAGGTTCTACCTGAAATTTTAATTAATAACGTTCGTAATACCACTCTCTGTGTTAAAAGAATATGCTAAAGGGAGCAAAAAAGTTCACCATAAATTTGAGACGATTTAGTTGCGATGAAGGGTGCTGCTATGATGAAAATTAATTAAAAGGTTGTAATAACTAAACTTTGTGACAACATTGTCACTCTCACACAATTCAGCTACCATTTTCTCCTACTCGCCAAAAAAAAACACACTCACAATTTCAAGCTGTGTGAATACAAATGTGTGGTATAGCTAGGAATATCTAGGCTGGTGATAGTGCTGGTTAACGCAGCGCAAGAGTGGCGCTTTCTCATGGTTGGAGCTAAAATTCTTGGTTTTTAGTTCAGGATCTCTTTAGGTGACATTTTCGGGATAAGGTATTGTTTTAGGGATCATTACAGGATATTTATGGGACTTTTTACAGGGTTTCCACCTATTTAAATTTTTTATTATGGAGCAAGATACATATGCCAATATGGGTATCAAATGAAAGGTTTTTTCAGCGACATCCTAACTAAAATATTTTCTAGTAGGGTTGCCACCTAGGGTTTCCAATTTACCGCAGTATATTTGTATATCCAGTACTATCTCGAGAACCGCTTGACCCATTGGGATGAAATTTGGCATAGAGATAGTATTATTGATTCTAAGATATCCACTTGGGGGTTTCCGCTTGCGGGGGTTTACAGAGTTGCCACCTATCTCAGTTTTTTTAAACTATGGAGCAAGATATGCCAATTAGGGTATCAAATGAAAGGGAATATTTTCGACATACCAATTTAAATATTTTCAGTTAGGGTTGCCACCTAAGATTGCCACCTTACGGAAGGATGTTTGTATATTTGTTTATCCGGAACAGCTTGACTGATTTGGATGAAATTTTGCATATAGATGGTATGATTGATTGTTAAACTATCCACTTGGTGGTTGCTACCTATTTCAGAAGGCTTGCCACCTATCTCAATTTTTTTTTTTATTATGGAGCTAGATATGCCAATATGGGTATCAAATGAAAGGTATTTTCGCCGATAAACCAACTAAAATATTTGCAAGTAGGGTTGCCGCCCAAGGTTACCAATTTACCGATTTGTATTTGTATTGTATATTTTTGGGATCATATTTGGAATATTTTAGGATCATTTTGGGAAGGCTTAAGGGTCATTTTCGGATAACTTTTGGTACATTTAAAGGTCTTTTTGGGTTAATTTTTGGTCATTTTTGGAACATTTTGGGT